>JAIPRL010003517.1:0-15673 GCA_025469235.1 Pemphigus obesinymphae
GTGACTATGACAATAAATATAAAATTATGTAAGATAGTATTGAGATAAAATATAAGCGGGAAAATGTTTGCGAGCGCAGCGAGCGGTTTTTTTCCGTTATTTGGGCCAGTCAAAAATTTTGCCCCCCTTTCAAAAACTGAAATGACGCCACTGTTATAAATGCAATACACAAACCGTCAATCGGGCCTTCGATAGTTTATTATTTTTAAATTCAGATATTTTTAGAAATTAAAATAGATACAAGTAAAATTGAACGGATAGGTAGGTACCTACTTGCTACGGATCGTCGCTTCGGTATTCGGACAAGATTGTCCGTTGTGTAGTATAGGTATTATCATTTTAGATTTGAAAGCTAAGATTAATTGCATTCGAAAAATGATTCTCAACTAAGATCGGTACCTATGAAATTATTTTCTCGTTTATATCAGTTTTCCGTTATTCTCGGTAGTTTCTACTTTTAGACGCTTTAAGAAAACTACTGACCAAAGCGAAAAATGATCGGTTGAAAGTACTAACTAGAGTGAATTTGTTACCAAAAAGCTCTTTATCCAAAAACACTCCTATACTCCACTCATTCGCTACTCAAAAAAGTGTACATTATTAATAATAAACAAAATAAAAAAAATAAAAACATTTCAAAGTAGTTTATAAATTAGCAAAATGTTTTTAAAAATTGTATCACGTCAACGTGTAGTGCTACGGTAAGTATTAAACACACGTTTCGAGTCTTTATAGCGTTATTATACGTTCTGATAAATAAAAATTTTCGGCCATTTTCCATACACTCGTAGTTATATTTTCCATTTTTCTCATTAAAATCCAATCGTAATTATTTTGTTCCTTATTGAAATTCCTGCGAATCCCTTGTGCGAATCACCTCGCTAAAACTGCAGTATGTCGAATGAAAAAATACTGTTGTATAATATACTCTTATTTCTATAATATTATTCTTATGCCGGCAAATAATAATTAATAATAATACTGATATTTTCAAAAAACGGAAAAATGTGTACCACGTACCTATAATTATCGGTACACCTTATAGTACCTAACCTAACTGCAGTTTTATACTTTTATGGTCATCGTTTTTTTTTTTTTTTTTTTTTTAATAGTTAATTAAAAATATGTATTCGTTATATTTGTATACCGTGGTTACACACGGTTACAACCGAGTATACACCTATACCCAAAATGTATATTTGACGAATACCGTTTTGACTCAATTCACGTAGAGAAAATCCTTTAGATTTCTCTTTCGGTTTTTCGTCGTTTGCTGACGAAAATTAAAAAATACTAAAACAACGTATTATTATATTACACGCGTTCCGTTTAATTAATGTCATGATTGTCGATTCGCTGTCGGAACATGAATTTATTTATACTGATTCGTACACCGCGAATACTTGGCTCGAAATTTTATCAAATATAATTACCGAATATTTTCTTATCACTTATAGTTATTTTAAAATAGGTATCAAAACCGTAAAACTATGCCAGATTGCCGGATAAGTGTATATGATTTGAGGCTTACATAATACCGCCGAAAAATCGAATAGTTTTACGCCGGTTTTGACTTACGCAGTACGTTGTTACATAAATTGTTAAAATCCCACGAGATAAGATAGCCGATGAGTATACGATAAGGGCGAGTGGTTTGAGAGGGAACAGGCCGACCGCGACGACGCGTATATGCGTCTCTGACGATTTCGCGCACCACGTTTTATTTGACACTCGTGAAATCGCCACGTAGATCGCGAATAAATAACTATTTAATTAAAATCATTTATCCGTATTCACTTATCGTAATCGCAAATATTTTATTCGATCCGACCGCAATATTATAAATTATAGTACGTTCTATATATAAGTACATACCTACATGCAGTGATTGTTGTTTACGGATTTTCGATTTTCATCATCAATATTAATAAGTCGACATTGTCCTTTTTTCGAAATTTCAATTTTGAACAGAAAAATTAAATATCTATCTAAACTATTGGAATTTAAAAATAGTTGTATCTCTTTAAAAAAAAATAATTGCAACAAGGCTCTGCTACGCCATCGATAATGATCTCGTCTATAAATTTGACAATATAGGTAAATTTACGCTAATATTAGAAATTGTGATAAGGACGCTGGACGTAAGTAAATCTCATTTGTCATTTTTCGATATTCCCATGCAGGTAGTAGGTATTCTTAAGCGTAAAGGAAAACAATCAAAATTCCGTACTCTTCTACCGATCGATACAAGATTTTTGTCATAAACTCGGAAAGATCGTTTTAACATTTAAAAAAATCTAATTAACATATATACTAAAATACATTAATTGTATCTCATCAGATTATATTGAGCTATATTTATTAGGTAATAAATATAAATATTTATAAATTTAGATACTAAATACTATATTAAGTAAATATTAGGTTATAAAATTATAGTTTAGATCGTAAAAAATAGTATGTATATTCTGCAAGATGAAAATGTTATTCAATCCGGACCCTCGTAAAATATTATACACTGGGTTTATCGACTGAACTCATTATGATAAATAAATAAATTAAATTAATAAACTCACAGCAGGTACCGTCCAGTGAAAAAATGTACAATTGACATATTTTTTATACCATATTGGTTTGTGATATAGTATTATTTACTAGAATTCAACTGCGATATTCGACAAATATTAGCCGTCAAATTTGTTGATTTTGATGCCTTTAATGAAAATTCCGTATCAAACAATTTTAGATTATGATTTATGACGAGTAAAACAAATAATGCAGTAGTTGTCTAACAATACCGCATAAATGATTAACATTATTTCAAACAGAAGAAATATTAACAAAAACTCAGCCCTATGTCAATTAATTGATTCATATCATTACGTCTAGAGACAAAATTTTCCTTACAGTTTTTTAAAAAATTGACAAATTTTCGATCAGATTTTTCAATCTATACAAAGTTATAATAACACGACACTCATTTGTGTCGAAATATGTGAAACGAGATAAGATCATATCGGATTTCTTTAGGTTATTTAAATATAAATTATATGAACAAAATTAATAAGGGAAAAAAATCATAATCCATGTCAATAGTAATAAGTAATCTAAACAATTATCTTGGATAAAAATTTCACCTTTCTAAGTATAGTTAACTAGATAAATAGTTTATAGATTCATTTTACAAAAAATATACTTAAATTTGCGAAATTCTTCAAACATGTCGTGTTTGAAGAATTATTCTCCTTAATATATGCATTTATATGCAAAATAATCCAATAAGTAAATTGTTATTTATAATATATTATGTACTTTATTATTATTACTATATTATTGGCCTATTGATTTTAATAAAATATCTTGAAGTTTTTAAATTTAAAAATGTCCTTTTATTAATCTAGATAATAATGAATTAATCCTTTATGCATATCTTTTATATGCTTATTTTAATTATAATAAATTATTATCATCATTCATTATTTTAATCTTATTTAATAAAAAAAGTAAGATATTTATAGCTGTTATTTTGATATTATAATTTTTGCTAAAATGTAAATTTTACTTAGATATTTTAGGGACATATTTTTGAAACTATAATATTTTAAAAATGCAAAAAAAAAAAACAAAAAATGTTTAAATCCCCTTCGACGAATAAGTTTGAAAATGTTTATTTAATGTATAGGTAGATACCATAACTTATAATGAATATAATAACCGTTTTAATTTATGACTATTGGAACAGATAATTTCGAAATATATGTATTTGTATATGTGTTATACGTAAATTAATATGTTAGTATGTGTGAGCTATGATAATTATATAAATTCTCGAAAATTCTAAATGTTCACTCAATTTGCACCCCCCCTAAACCTGCAGTATGAAACTGCTAAAATAGAATGATTTTTTCCAATACTTGCAGTGATCCAAGTAAAATGTTGATAAAGATCTGTATTCATTAATATTATACTTATTTTATACCTATATTCGTACCTACAAGATATAGTATATATACACATTATACAATTGAAACAAATTTCTTGTTTTTTAAATACATTTTTTAAAAGTACACTTAATTTTAAGGTTTATTAAATTTAAAGAAAAAAAAAAACGAAAATCATTTTTACCATATAACCTAGAAAAGAGTGGTTACATGTCAAAATATCTCCGGTAAAATATATCCTTCAACAAAAAATGTTTAATTTTAAATTATGTTTTTCATTTAAATTTGCAATATTGATATTATAAAATGTTTAAAACAGTATAATTAAAAAGTAAAAATAATTATAGTAAATGATGTATGATGTACCTTATATATTTATTCATATATTATTTAAAATTGTCTATTCTCTCCCTAAGTAATATTCAATTATTTATTAATAAAGTATAATAATTAAACTTTAATAAATAAAAAAATTAATAATAAATATATAAAAAATTAATAACTATTAAATGAAAAATATAGATATTATTGACCGAAGATAATTTTGACAGGAGATATTATATAGTCTGGAGATATTTTAACCGGAGATATTTTGACCGGTCACCGAAAGGAGGCTGGGTAATAAATTCATATACACGTCATGTTAAAAACAGTAATGGGACACGGGAAAGCATATACGAACTAATCTTCTACAAATCGCGGTCTAAAAACACGAAAAATACATGATGCTCCAGCAACCTTATAATGACCTTATAATTTGTATTATTTGATGGTATAAAAATATTGATGACGAGTTTGTGAAATTTTTTTTAACGATATAAGTTATACAGAGACAAGCTCAATGTCGTGTACCTATAGAAAGTTGTTAAGATATTGTATAAATTTAAAAAAATTATTTAAATGCCCAGAATATGTACTAGTGTTGTTTTATAATATTTAGATCGATTTAGTTATTTACCATAAGACGCCTTGTTTTATACCGTACGAATACGTCTTGTGTTCTATAGCGAAAAAATGAAATTTCAAAATCAACAATTCTATATGAAAACATATAGAGGTTATTGTTGAAATACGTATACGCGGTTAAAAGTGTATCTATTGTGTTTGTGATTTTGAATTTATAATTATTATAATCATTTTTTTTTTTTTTTTATATATATAACAGTCACAAGCGCAGTCAAATATATTTTAAAATAAATATTGTTCGACTAAATTCGTTGATGTCGGTACTCCTACAATGTTTTGACTACAAATTATTGATTCGAAAATTTAAATGTTTTATTGGTTTTTGTGTTATGTGAAGAATTAAAAAAAAAAAATTTCATAGCTACAGATTTTGTAATTAGCAAATAATACGAACATTTATAATGATTAATTAAACATTGGTACTCATTGCATTAATCACACAAATACATAATATGTAATTAACGTAAAACTGTATTTGATGTAATTTTAGTATAATACAAATTTTGTATTTAAGAGTTGACAAATTAAATGTTCGAAAATTGTTTTCAAACTCTACGATATAATTGTATAATAAATGGACGATTTTTACATTAATTTCATCAAACAATTTTGTACTGTTTTCAAATATTATTTTCTTCCGATAGGCAGCTGTGATGTAAAGTACAGATGTATTCCATTTCCCATCAGAAATGTTTCCCTTGTAGTTAATTTACTAAAATATATTAGAGTATAGTATAAAATACTATTTATTCCGATAATATTGCAAGATTGTTAATTAATTATATGGAAATATCAATATTATCAAATGTTGAATTTGAATTGAGAACGAATTTTGAACTTGTGGTGCCAGGGTAAATGACCTAGTGACCTGAATTACGAGTACAATGATAATATTTTTATTTATCATTAACATTTCAATATGATTGATTCATTAAATTATAATATGTAATAATTGTATAGACAATAATAATACAAATATTATTATAAATTAGATAAAAATAAAATTCCCCTATCATTATTTATAGTTATCTGCACTAGGCATTTACAATCTGATTTAAATCTAATTTTAATATGGAAACATAGAAACTATAGCATAAAAAAAGATATTGACAATTATATTTATTTAAATTTAAATATTATCTTCTAACCTCAAATTCTTTGATCGAGTATTTTACTATATTCCTCGTTACTCGTTATTAGTCTATTAATATTAAATACATAATATTTTATTTAAAATTCACTAGGGTTATGTTAAAATTAATAGATTAACCAAAAAACATAGAAAACTTCTAATTATATATTATCTAGTTGGTATAATTATCACTTGATTTTTGCATATATCTTTGAAACTGATTACATTTTTAAAAATTATCCTTTTCTACATACCTTAGTAATAATCTTCTATATGATGTTATTTATAGTGAGATATATCTGCATATATATCTGCATATATCTGCATTTATTCATAAAAACTCTTTTGGTTTTTTTAATTTTCAGTTTCTTTATTGTATTCTAATTTTTTTTGTAATGTATCCAAAGGTTCCTGTTAATGGTAGTTAATAAGAATTCCACCTCTTGGTTTTTTAAAATTCAGAATCGAAATTTCTAACATTGAAAATGTTTTAATTAAATATAAAACCAGAATTTCTTCCAATTTTGAGGTATTTATCTAACTTAGTAAAGTTAGAATACATAATTTAAATAACCTTGAACTCAAATTTCAAATTATAATTTAGTTAATACCCAATACTATTATAAATCGGAAAATATGATCGTTAAAAATTGAAAAAATCATAATAGTTAAAATTTTTAAAACGTATAAAAAATAAAATAATAATTACTGTTTTCTCTAAGTGTTGGTATCTAATAAAAATAATATTAAATTTAATTTAGTATAGAATTTTCCAAAATGTTAATCATTTTATAAAACTCACATACTACGTAGGTAATCAACTTTTCTATACAAAGGTTGGTTCTTGTTATTAATTGTTGAACTTGTGATGACGAACTTACGTATATTTTTAAATAAAATGTAAACAATTTAATTTATTTAACACACAAGTAACTTTTAAATCAGTGATATATAGTTCTATTGTATAATTTCTAAAGAATGTGATCCTCAATAAAAAAATATATAAAATTTTACTTAATTTTTTAATAATTCTTGGTAGATGAATAATTTTGTTTTTACATTTAACGTTTATATCTATAACCTATAACTTACAATCAGTCGATAGGCATTATTGTTCCAACATTTGAAAAATCAATTGATCGATTGTATTGATTTCAAGTTTTATCATTTTTAATTTTTAGTATAATATAAGTTAAAGTATAATTAACAATGTTTAAAATAAAAACGTGGGAAACTGGAAATATACATATTATATAGACTTTTATGGAATTCTGTCATTATTTTTTTATGTTAGGTATTAACTCGATTTTTGTTATGGAATTTTTTTTAAATATTTAGGGCATTAAAATCCTACTTTTGTATATTACGTATACATTTTATAGTAATGCTAAAATTTCAAAATATCGATTAAACCCACCTCGTCTCTTAGTACTAGGCTAGGATCACATGGGATTATTAGATTATTATTATAACGTCGCAATATTTAAAATATTTGATATTATTATTCTCCATTTTATAAATAACTTATAGTCAAACACGTATTTTAGACAACTTTTCGGTTATTTTACTTTAACGCGTAGGGATATGACTGGGACATTAGAAAATTAAGGACTGTATATAATTTTAAAACTTTGTATATTACCTAATATATATAAAAAAAAAAAAAACAGAATGCGAATATAATATGCTGGAAACTAATAATATTACAAGACGTATTAAAAATTCAGTTTAAGAAAATAATCGATTGGAAAATATATTTTCGAATATAATTTAAATTGAATACAAATTAAATGAAAATAATTTCGTGAAAATTAAATAAGAAAGAATAGAAAAATTGAAGTATACTAACCGTAATATAGTTGGTAAAAACATGTATGGTTATTGGTTGTACACATAAATCTTAAAAATCAATAGTCACAATTTTTATTATTATTATTTTTTTTTTTTTTTTTTTTTTTTTATTATCACTAAAAGGTACCTACTATTTTATGTTTGTCGGAAAAAAATTTTATTTCAATGTAAAATGGATACATGTAATCGATTTTGATTATCCTATTGTAATTTATCTATTTTAGTACCTACTTCAATGATGTGATTTTTTTCACTTTTTCTTACTTATGTATTTTCTTACGAAACCATCATGATACAGTTAGAATGTAAAATTAGAGTAAGGTAAAATATAGAAATATTGATAATTTTACAATATTTTCTTATACTGTCAGTTTGGCTATAATTATACTTGGTACAACGTTTTACAACAAATGAGTGGATTTTTTCAATTTAAACTGTTTGAATGCACTAAACGATCGCAGACATCTGTTACACAGAAATTACATTTAAAATAGCTCGATAAAGTTTTTCTTGAATTTTGAAATTCGGCCTGTTGGAGTTTAGTGAGCAGTCACTTTCCTGGCAAAACTAATTCAGGCCACCGAATACTGACTACCTATATACATCGTATTTTTTATTTTACGTAAAAATTGAAATTACACACATTTAGTTACGGTAATGAAAATAGTAAAAATATTGGATGGTCTGCGGTGAACTAGAAGAGTTTTATTCATTTAAAGACCAAGGGGGTCTAATTATTTTTTATCATTTAAAGCTTAGAAGAGCCGAGTGGTTAGGTACCTACTACATAAAAAGTATTCCCCGTCCAACCACACACTTCCTATCAACATTTTGTTGTCGAACAATTTTTTCAAATGTATTTATTGAAATGTTTATAATTAATACACTATCAGTTCAATATTCGATAATTAATACATCGAAATTTTCAAAAAAATATTCTGCATCGGAGTACTAAGGAGATTGGAAGCGGCAATTGTCTGTCTCTCTCCATCACACACGTAACATAGCAATTTAGACCGTTTCTATTTCTATTTTTTAAGGATTAAATAATTGATCTGAATTTGTCGCAATTAGACCGACTTTGCCACGTTTTTGATTTTTTTCTCCCCGAGTCCGCCTAAAATTAAGTTCATATATTCGGACGTTTAAAAATTTACATTTTCAATTTTTGTGAAAATCGAGGAAAAAAGTATAAAAAAGTGGGAAAGTCGTTCTAAAATAGGTTTCGCCACCAGTTTTCAGAATCCTTATCGCATCACTGGGACAATCCCGGTATGTTGGAAATGGGATTTAGTGTCTTTTCAAATACGGTAGCCGTATTTATTGACATGTGCCTGTGCGTGCGAGTGAACACACCACCATTATTATGCCAAACGTATTTACACACACTTAAGACCAAATACTACTCACACAAACACACTGCGTAACGTGAATAATTCAAATAATTGCAGCCTATACACCCCTTAATAAATTATCGCTTCCAATTTTCTTTAAGATAAAAATTATAGATTGTCATTTAAGAAAAGTATAAAACATGATAAATAACAAGAACAAAAAAAATCCTTATTTTTTATTTTATTTATTTTTTTTTTTTCTAAAAATGTACCTAATTAAATACCTAAGTATTTCGAGCTTATAACCAGTGTTGTTGAGCCCGAGATAAGTACTTTTTTTTAGCTACAAATAAAGATAAAGATGATTAATGTAAAATTTTTTTTTTTTAATAATTGATTATCAGTTTAATATATAATGTTGTATTGCACACATAGTAAAACATTTTATTTGTGAACTTAATTGAAAAGTGTATCGAAACCATATAATTTAAAAAATACCATTTAAAGTTTTATAATAATATTATTATTATTTGTTTTATTTATACATTTCTAAAAATAAAAGTACAAAATATATAATAGACATTAACTTGGGTACAAATATCAAAATATATAATAATAACAATTCTAATTACAGGCTTGCGTGTACTTACAGCCTACAACTATAATAACAATAATAATAAGTATTATACAAGTAATATAAATTCTAAAAAATGGTGCACTTCGCTTTATCGGATACGGTACTCTCGGTGGATGCGTATTGCATTTGAAAGCGATCAAACTTCGGTGTGTCCTACACCCAACTATATTGATATTAATGGTGTTATTATCGGTTATTTGAAAAATAAAATTATATAAATAAAATTATCCGGATAAATCTCGACGCTATTTTATAAACGGGGTAAAAGTATAGAAATATACTTAGCCGGAAAGGTTCACGTGTGGTTAAGTATACAGAAAAAAAAAAAAAAAAAAAAAAGGGTGGTTTGGAAAAAATAGCGAGACCCGTATTATTATAATTATATTCAAAGCGAGAACGTTTCCCCTCCTCCTCCTGTTATCACGTTTGCAGGGGAGGACCGGATTACGGTGATAACCGTGAAAAATTCGATTTTTGACTCGTACAAATACTGTCATGTTATATATCGTCTGTTGAAATTTTTTGTGTATTTTTTTAAATATACGTTCCTCCGACGGCTATGGATACACACGGGTACCATCACGTATATATCGTATTCATATCCATATACATAATATATATTATGTACAGAACGATTATAATTGCAATATCACCGTGTATAATAATAATGCGCGCGGATGACACACGGTGAGCAAACACGGACAATATTTACGGTCGAGTAGCTGGTTCTGTGACCGTTTTTCGTGGGCTCCGGTTTCCGTGCCCGATAACGGGTGGTGGAAAAAGGACACGTTTTTTTTTAGTTTTTTTTAGGAAAAAAATAAAAAAAAAAAAAATTAAAAAAAAAAAACATTATAAAATACATCGTTTAGCGTCTAACGTGCGGTGCGTATACGACGACATTGTAACGCGTGCGCGCGTATATTACGATACTTGCGTATATTATATAGTATACTTCCACAAAAAAAAAAAAAAAAAGTTTTGTACGAGTTACAATATAATATGTTATTATTATTTTCGATGTCCGCGTGGAAGGGGGTTGTGCAGTCGGCGGCGGCCGGTACGGGCACCATGCGTGTGTTGAAACAAGTGTTTGTGCGGTGCACGGGCAATAGGTGAAACGGCGGTAGTGATAGGAAATGTTCTAACATTCGTACTTTAATTGTGGTACGGCACAGACCTGCTGCACGCATTATAATATCGTAGACGCGGAGCTGCGGTGTGGCGGTGGCGGCGGCGGCGGCGGCGACGACGACGACCGTGGAAATATTCGGAAGGCTTTCCAAAGAACTACCTACCTATATATCGGAACGGGAGACAGATAACAACGACTTTCGGAATCCGAACGAAAATTAAACGCGCGTAAGTATATATATATATATATATATATATATATACCTATATATATGTGTATTAACATTTTCGATTTTAAGTATTTTATATAATATATATGTACAAAAATATCGTATAATATTATGCGTACTTGCGTTTTTCGGACGACCTGATCCCTTGAGCCAAGAGGACAAGTTTGTCTATTTGTAATACAATCAATTTGTTCGTTCGGCTCGAGTCATGAGGATCGTCAATATAGCCACACACGTACACGTATAACTATTATTTATTTTTATATTGTTTTTTTTTTTTTTTTTTTTTTACTTTTTTTTTTTTTTTAACCCACTTTCTAAAAATAATAATAACACAATTTAATACACTCTTTATTCTAATAGTTTAAATTTCCTTAACTTGACTTTTATATCTTTTGATTTCTCGAAAATGTACGTATACCTATTTAAATACTATATTTTTCAAATGATAAAATATAGACTACATCGGTAGCGTTTTACATTTTTGAAATATAATTTGTAAATATTTTATAAACATACTTTATACTATAGGTACTACTATACAACATATAAGTACTAAAAATGCAAAAATTTTAAAAATACTTTTTAACCTTACTTAATATGTAATTTTTGTGTCAATTTTGTATTTTATTTTATAATCATTTTTTTTTTAATGCTATCTCTCGTCCAAAAAAAAAAAATGTATTATAGATTTTTATTAACAAGCGTTAACATTACAATTATACAATTAATGTACGTAGATATTATTGGTATACATATAGGTATCTGGTATATACCTACCTTTTTTTTTTTTTACATATATTATAACACATTTAAGTGCACATGATTAAATGATAAAAAACGGTTTGACGGCGGCAAATACCAACGTGTCCTCTTATCCGCGGTCGGCTGCACCACGCGTTTCTTATCAGCTCATATTATAGGTAAGTACCTATATATTATATATTACATACGCCGTATAACTATTATAACCAGACATACTAAATTTAGTCAGTGACGTGGTATACTATTAGTTCATATGGAATGAAAGGATTATAGCATGGGGTTTTGACATTTATCAAGTAAAAATACTTATTTCGTATAGTGGTAAACCGTTTTCTGTACAAATCTCGTGTTTAGTTAAAAAGTGCGTCTTGAAAAATGTCCAATAAGTTGGTATGGAAAAATTATCATTTTGAAAGGTAACACGAAATATTTTAAACAGTTCATCTTGAATCTGATCCGGGTCTTTTTCATTGTAAAGCGGACATTAATGCAGGTACATGTAGCTTAAGGATATTGGAGCACGCTTTTCGTGTTTTTTGGGTCAATAAACCAAAGATTACGTACTTCCTTTATTACTTTATTTACATACTTCCTGATTTTGAATATATGTATGAATTTATATGCTTCTTTTCTAGGTTATGCAGGAAAATTAATTCTTTTTTAAATTCAATGTCTTAAGATTAAGTTTATTTAAAAAACAAGAAAATATTATTTTTATATATACAATATACATAATAAGTTATTAGGCTTTGAATATTTTTCTTACATATTATAGTAAAAATATTAGCGAATACAAATCTTTTGATAATATTTAAATGGGACTACAGGAAGTACTAGAAAAATATTTTTATTTTAACAGTTTAGGGAGCAAATTTTTTTTAAAAAAATTAGAGAGCATTTGAAATAACTAATAATTTAGAGTGATTATGGCTCACACACACTAACGGTCATTTACGTAAAACATGAGATATGCCATACATAACAAATTGTCTATATTGGAAATTATCTACTCCAACAGTTTTGAAAAATTCTCAACCTTTCACAAATTTTCCGTGGTCATGCGCAGATAAACAATATTTTTTTCAAATAACAACCCCTATTTTTGATATAGAATTCGAGTTATTTAAATAATATTTTTTTATGTAATTTTTAAATCATGATCTTAAATCCAAAACTGACAAAATTACAATTGTTTAAAATTTTCAAAAAATCGATTTTATCATAATTATTTAAAACACTGTAACTAATTTAAACATTTCTAAAGAATTTGCCAAATTTTGGACTTTTATGATAATTTTTCGAGATTTTTTAAGGCTTCAGAAAAAAAACTATTTAAAATGTATATTTAATTAATACAATATATGTATTATAAATGTAAATACAAATAATCAATGTTAAGTTGGAAGATTTGAAATTTTCGTGTTGAAATTTAAGATTTTAGATTTAGAGTAGATCAAAGGATCTCTTAGTTTTAAAAGTGTATTTTTTTTATCTCGAAACAACTTTTCTGCAAGTAGAAAGATAATTGGTACTTTACAGAAAAACATTTTTCAATTTTCCTAAAATTAGATATTATTAAGCGTATACTACCAACAATTGTTATTTAAATTAGAAAATAATAACACCATAGATACTTAAAATTTGTAAGTACCAAATATTTATTGAAGCACTGTATTATATTGTTGTGGTTAAATTTTCGAAAACTTTAAACCACATTTTGGTAGTTTAATAAAAAAATTTGAATTTTTTTAGGTAGATTTTGGATGAAGAGCTTTTTCGTAGCAAATTCAATCTAGCTCAGTGTTCCTCAATCTTTTTCATTCACGTACCCCTTAACCTCTCCTCACTGCTTTACGTACGTACCCACCTCACCAATTCGAACCAGTCCAGTTTTACACAAAACGCAGATCGAAAATTCTAAAGTAATTTTAATAACGGAAGACTTTATTTTATTCATTAGTTATACAAAAGTAGTAATAATAATAATTTTACGATTAAACGAGAGCCATATGAAATGGTTTGCCAGCAATTAAATGTTTTAAAATCAGAAGATGATAAATACAACCTCAATTCCAAACTCGCAGAAAGTTGATTCCGATACTTATTTTTTTTAACGAACGCGGTATTTTAACAGGACGAGAATGCGCCTAGTTACGTTCATTAATACAGCTGCAGTGCTCGTGAACGTTAGCAAAACAGAGAATGCCCGGTATATAGGAATACTCGGGAAAATGGTTTTTTCAAGGCGATGACGGATTTCTTTTCAAATTCCGCTCGAAGCAAGAAATATTTTGAGAAATAACTTATAGAATATTATATTAATTATAAATAACTAAAAATAAGTAAAGTTAATATTATTGTAGTTATTATTAGTATAATACTTATAGTTACCGCCTCAAATAGTATATATAGTATACTAAATTGCAATTTTTTCCGCTTTTAAAAAGTAACTAAATTACGTTACTATAGTTACAAAATTAAAAGGTAACTGGATTACTTTTTCATTACCTAAATACAAAAGTAATAGCGTTACATTACTATTTCAATTGAAATTCAAATGACGTTACCTTCAACTTTTTTAAATATGTAAAAACGAAAATAACAAAATAAAATGTCAAAAATATCTTTATTGTTTTCTGATAGTCGTCGCAGTCGAATAGTATAGAATTCAATATCGTGTCTGCTCCACCAACTCATTATATACAAACATACAATCGTTAAAATATATCTACTGTTGCAGATATGACGGGTCATCGGCAATTTTAAACGAATTTATTATTATTATTATTTTTGATTTAATAGATTAACAAAGATTACAAATTACAAAAATACAGTATAATGAATCAAATATTAATTTATCTATACTTCCTGAAAGTTATATATATATATATAGCTCGTGGTGTATAAAGTGTAAAGAGTTTCAGAAAAGAAATTAATTCTACCTACAGATTAAATATTTAAATTAAAAGAAAAGAAAATATTATACATATACGTTTATTATAGAATGAATTGTATTTTTTACTTATAAATATGTAACGCGGCGTTATTTTACAAAGTCATACGTACAGAAAACTCAGTTACTCTCACGTTACTATACGAAAATTAAATATAACCAAGTTACTACTATATAACGTTACTGGAAAAAGTAACTATACGTTACAGTAACGAGTAACGTCCGTTACTCGTTACTATACTCATAACTGGTTGCAATATATAGTTAATTATAATAAGTGTACATACATATAACCAGGACTTATCGATAAACATTAAACATATTATATATATATAGTAAGTATATATATATACATCGTAAACACATTCACTGCGGTATAACACATCATGGGAATGACTTTATATCGCGCGTATATAAAAAAATAGACGTTTCATGGTTTGTGGATATCGCAAAGTAATAGCTGATATAGGTATCTATACAGAGTATATGCCTGCAGTACAACCACGTTTACGATCGTTGTTTTTGACAACATATTTGTCATTGTTTTTTTTTTTATCAGCCGGTACACGTTTCCCCTCTATACACACCGTGACATATAGAAATATATATATAATATATGTCTGAAGTTATCCGCCGTTAAATAATATATGTATAATGTATACCCACACGAAATGACTATAAGGAAACGAGGTGTTTTTTTTTTTTTTTTTTTAATGTTAACGACGCGTAT
>JAIPRL010003517.1:15773-46234 GCA_025469235.1 Pemphigus obesinymphae
GGTATGAGTGTAAAGATCGGAGCACTCCTTCTGGTAGTAAATTTGTTAACAGAGAAAAAAAAATAAATAAATAAACATCATTGTAAAACCACTAGCTCCATCGCTACGCTCAGAATCTAAAGAAAAAATATAATGTGCACATTATACACACGCATGTATATATTATAATGTTTAGATACAGTCGTATAGTATATAATGTGTACGGCAGTGATTATATTATGTTGCGCGAATGCAACGTGTATAATAATATATAACTGTTCCAAAATTACGACCTACACTCTATAACGATCGTTGACGTACGACATTTGAGCGGTTTAAATTGAAATATTAAATATTACGCGCGTAAAAACGTCATTTTCGTGTGTATAGGCCACTCCGTAAAATATATATATATTTTTTTCTCGTACGATAAGACGCGCGCGTGCACCGTTCGAAATATATTCTTAGGCTATATATATTAAAATATTAAATATGTTGGGTATATATTATATACATGTTATATTATATATGGGTAGTTGAAAAAAAAAAAAGCCACCGACATTTGAGGAAAAAAACATTGTTTTAAAATAGAATAATATCATTTTTTTTTTTTTTTGACGAGTTAACGAAATACGACTTCTATCATCACGGTGCTGCACGCGGGAATATTATTATAATAGTATATACCCGAGTACACGAATACTGCTGCATGGCAGGGGCGCTCAGTTGGAACCCCTCCTTTTATGTTAACGAGGGGTTCGGGAGCCAAAAACCGTTACAACACCCAGTAAAAATAATAATAACATAAGCTGTTGCGTTTTCTATATAATGTGCACTGGACACGGAATCATATTATACGACTCTGAACGGCAAAATACGCGTCTCACACATCCTCCACGATAATCACGTGATTTATTAAACGTTTTCATTCTTTCGGCCCCGTTGAAAAGGCTAAAAGGCGTTGTTTCGCGATAAATCCCTGCATTTTGCACCGGGGGATTTCGCACGTCTACTGCAGTATTACGTGGGTACCTACGAGACTGCACCAGGGCTGTCCAAATATATATATATATATATATAGTATTTATATATACATTATACACGTTTCCTGTCAGCAAACGTCGGAGGAAAGAAAAAAAAAAAAAGGAAAAAAAGACGACAAAACAGTGTCGTGATGGACTCACGCTGCGAATTCTTTTTCGGTTATTATTATACTCAGCTCTTATTAGTCTGACGACGCGAAATATACGTACGTGGCCTGGTGCAAGATATATTTTGCGAACCTGATACAAGACAAGTAAGGAATAAAACCAAACAAAAAATGGTATTTCACTATTTGTATATAGAGTAAATTGATTCCATTCGAAAAAGGGGAAATAAGCGAGTAAAAAAAAAGGTCTTATTCAAAAATTTCTCAAAAAATCATCTATTTCCTGAAATTTTGCGGAGTTTGGTGCAGGGATACACTTCGCCCTCCTCCCTTTCGCCAGCACTTCGTATAATTATTTTTTCTTGGGGGGGGGGGGAAGGCGTGCGTAAATCCGAAATAGTGTACTTAGACATTAATTAAAGCAAATATATTTCCATAAATTATAATTGCATATATTATATATTGTACACACGTGGATAATACATCAGCTATTCTGCAGTAGATATATATATATATTTTTTTTAAACGTGCAGTTCGTTTAAAATTAAATCGGTAAGCTATATTATACTTTATAGTTACTATGGCATGGATAACGTCCGGAAGTCAATAACTCTTCCGCTTGTACGCTGCTGCAGTTTCATACATGGACGCGTTTGATAACGTAATATTATTATGTTTGTTTGTCCAACCGTCCATCGCGCCCATTGTTTCTATCCGTAAAATGCTGCAGGGCATCAGTTCTTATACATCTTCCAACTATATACCATTTGTCATTTCCATATAATATTGTACCTTAAAATACCTACTTGGCGTTTTCGACTTTTACATTAACACTTTGTCAGGAAATTATATAAAAAGTACACGAATGCGAACCGTGTTAAATTATGATTAGGTGATTAGATTAAGTAATTATCTATACGTATACATAATTATGTGGTACCTATACAGTTACGAACGCAATGTTTAATTACTTTTATACTTGTTACTATGATAATCCCTCCTTTTTTAGCTGTCTTTATTATAAATGTATGCATATTATACTGCTTCGATGTTCATAAAAAAAATGTCCATTTACGAAGTTCGAACAAATTTATGAAATTATTGTTCCAAAGTTCGATTATCATTCATTGTGAATTCTTAAAGTTGGCCACTAAGGTAGAATATTCATTAGGACAAATGACTTTGTTTTCGGGTCAAAATTATACTGGCAGATATCGTATAAAAAAAGAACTGGTTTTCGATCGATTATTATTATACGCGTCGATTTTCCTGATAGAATCCTGATTTCACTATTTTGTGCATGGTCAACTGTGTTACTAAACATAAAAGCTGAGTGGCCATAATGATTTTTGCTCATTATTTCTAAAACACTATTCAATAAACCGAGCTTCGATCAGAACCATTTTTGTATTTATCATTGTTTTTAAACCCCAAATAAATAATGATAAAACTTCTAAATTCTAACACAACCGATGACAGATGCATCTGAACAAACTGAACTACTTCTTGATTTTTTTTTTAACTTTCACAAATCACTTTAAAATGATTGAAATATAATACAGGTTATAGGTCCTATTCTAAATACTTCGATATTTTAATCGTATTGTAATATTTAAAAAAGCCGAGAAGAGGGGCTTTATTCTAGGGGTTTGTAGGATATATATTGTATTTGTAATTTATCATATATAATGAAGTGCATTTTTGGGCTTCAGTTGGTAACACAATTATACACCATTATATTAAGTGTATTATAGTGTGTATACTTAAGAATTAAAAGCACACCATACCAATCACTTTCATTAGTAAAATACCTCTTAAAGTAGTTTTAGAGCTATTAAAGCATCTAAATAACAAAATTGTTATTATTATTTGGAGATGACTTCATCGGCGTTCTGAAAAATAAATGATTTTTTTATAGCGTACGTTAAACGAAGGCCAAGAAAAACTTTTTGGCACTATAAAACTTG
Source organism: Pemphigus obesinymphae (assembly GCA_025469235.1). Lineage (NCBI taxonomy): Eukaryota > Metazoa > Arthropoda > Insecta > Hemiptera > Aphididae > Pemphigus > Pemphigus obesinymphae. The sequence goes on from JAIPRL010003517.1 coordinate 18,870, forward strand.
GGTTGGCGTTAATTTTCAGTACATTGTAGAAAAAAAAACAACCTATATACATTTATGAAATTGTATATATTATATTATATTTATTGTCGAATCCTCATAATTGAACGTCTAAACCCCGTAAAAATATTGAATTCTACGCATACCCAGAGAAATGAGAAAGTATAAATATTGTTTTCGTATTATTTATAGGTACTTACATGAATTTAATACAAACGTTAATCACAAATATATATAAAATATAGATAATATAAATATAGAACATTTTTCTATATTTAATTCTTGTAACTCATTATTATTCTTTATTTATATTAGATATTAATAATAAGTATTTTTATTGTTCATAAATCAAAATGTATTTTTAGTTTATCTTTCTCCCACAATCGTTATTGCATATTTATATATAGGCATTTATTTTTATATTAATAATAATTTATAAACGCATATTTTTGTTTAAATGTCCGTTCATGGGCGTCTGTTAGGGGGGGGGGATGAACTCAACTCCTGAAAATTATCTTGACGACGACTTTGATGTATACAAAATATATTATATTATTGTCAAACAAAAACAATATAGGTTTAGGTTTAGGTGGATTTGAAAATCTGTCTGAAGTTTTGTCTCTTCCATGAAATGTATTCTAGCGGTACCCGTGTGGCCTCCCGTGTGTCCGTTCATCATTACGGAAATAAAAATAAAACGCGTTTAGATCAAACTAGACGAATACATTTCAACGAATATTAAAAACTTCGCAAGAAATTATTTGCAACATGCGAGTTCCAGTAATAACGAGTATAAAAATAACAATTTTCGTAGGATATTTTCTATACAGCAGAATGTAGATGATATCGAAATTTGTTTATTTAAAAATAGCAACAGCCACGTTTATCGCCAAACGTATTTAGTCTTTTAAAATATGTTATTATCGTCGTACAACGTTCGACGGCGGGAAACCATTATTAACGACAATAAATTTTAAAATTATTTTATCATTTTGAAACGGTTCACTATAGCCGAGAACGTTACAATAACAGTATTATCGTGGTTTCTGGTTCGTGTGTTCGGGAGGATTATATAATATTATTATGTTATTTTGTTATACATTAGACGGTACCGCATTTTCAAACGTCCCGAGCAGGACTTACCGGAGACGCGGTAAACATGCTCATTTAACATTCAAATCATGGTGTCGTTATACTAAAAAATAAAATGAAAATCTGCTAATGCAAGCGTACCCCCACACCCACCTCCCCATTCTTCACATAAAAAATACAATACAGAAACAATACCTATCATCGCATATTCGCATAGTTTTTTGTTTCGACGTGATATTATTATGTACAACTCTCGTATTTACGGGGGCACAGGAGGCAATTCCCCATCCCAACTTCCTTTTCGACGATCTATTTTATAAAGTGCTTTTTAGATTATTAAAAATAATAATAATAATTGTAAAGCCGCGCAATCATAGGTAATGAAAGGTTAAAATCTCTTATTTTAGCATTAGTGGAAAAACAATACTTACTTAATATTATGAGTTATTATAGAAGAAGTTACAGAGAAATTTGCTTCTCAAAACAGAAGAATAGATTCAGGATAGCTTAAGTTCATAAATCAAATTTGTTTAAAAATTAATAAATTGATAAAAATACATTAAAATAAATTGCGATTGAAGAAATAAAATGCTTTTTGTTATTGCATAATATTCTTATTATTTTAAATATTGTTAGTTGTTAGTTATTGTTACCCTAAAGATTAAAGAAAAAAATACTTTTATCTTCAATATCTTTTATATATCAGTTTATAATGAAAAAATGGTCATCTTTTTTTAGCTATTAATTTTTATTTGTTACGAGTTTAATATTAATTCATACATTTTTAAGAGGACGTTGCACCGAAGATTTTTATAGGTAAAAATATTTTTAGGTAAAACAAATGAAATAGCGTTAAAAATAATTTTCGAGTTAAAACATCAATTAAAATGATAGAAAACAATATTTTGGAGATAACCTCATCGGCGTTTTTTCAAACAATACGTTTAAAAAAGTTACCGTGTCTTAGAATGAAAAATAAACGTTTCCCGTAAACGTATTTTTAAACAAATATCGTGATTACACATCAACTATTAAACTATTAAATTATATTAAAATAATTTAAAATTGATAGATTTTTCTTTTTTTCTTTAAGTGTCTAAAACATTGCCTATATATAACCCCTTAATAATGGGACGTGCGATGTCCTGTTTAATATCTACATTACTATTAAATTAAATGTTTTTGTACATTTTTCTCGCGAGACAGCAAGTAATAAATTAGACTACATTCTAATATACAAACTTTTAATGTTTTTTTTTTTTTTTTCATTTAAAAATTTAAAAATATCACGATTTTCAATCACGGATTTCAGACTTTCAAAAAAATATATTGAAAAAAACCTCCACGCTCGAGCACAGTATAAATATTATCATCTTTCATATTTGTATACATTTAGGCTGTGCGATTACACAGAGAAAAGTTGTAGTTGTAGAGCGGGAACGTGATATTTAACTGCAAATATCGCGTGATACCTATACAACAATAAAAAAAAGCGGTACTGACACATGACACATGACTGTTTTAAAATATAATTAAATGTTTTGACATTGTTGAATTTTCATTTTTCTTAAAATTGCGTAAAAATCGCCTAAACGAAACCCCTTAAAAATCGGATGTGCAGAGCCATGACCCCTTCAAATATCTATTGCATCATTGCCCCCACCGGGCGACCCTATACAAAATCCTGCAGGCCACGCCGCCACTGCGGGCTCTCCGCCGAAACACTGTCCATATTATATTATTATTATTATTATTATTATTATTGTGTACAACGCGTTCATTGTTGCCGGTTAATGTCTCTTTTTTATCGGTGAGGGGGTTGGGGGGGGGAGGTAGTAAATGGAAGATGTGGGGACTTGATGAGCGAAAATAAAAAATATAAATTTTTTTTGATAATAATGATAATAAAATATAATACGCGTACACAAGCCCCGAAAGCGACCACCACCACCACCACCACCCTCCCCGCTGCCGCCTAAAAACTTGGACAGGGGTGACTCTATATTATTATATTATGTATATATACATACAGTGGTGACTACCGTATATACGGCGGCGTGGCGTGTGTCACCTGGTGCCCGGGGGGGATGGGTGTACGGTGCCGACACCTGGCGGCAGACTGGAAACACGCACACGCACGCATCGTAGCCGCCGCCGCAAGAACGTATCCTCCGGGTCGGCCGGTATCGTATCGTCGTCGCTTCAGTCCGCCACAGTCGTTGATCTGCGACCGTTCGATAACCGCTTCGGTCGTCACTCGTTCGCGTCCGTCCGTCCGTCCATCCGTCATATTTCGTCGTCGAGTGTTCGTTTATCGAAGTTTTTTTTTTTAATACACTATCATAATATATATTATATATGGCACAGCCGAAGAAGGAAAACGACATATTGTATTGTACGCCAGTGAATCCCCGGCGGTTCTTTTGAAAAAAAACATTAGTATTTATTAATTATATTTGTAACGTAAATTATTATTTATAATTTTTTTTGGTTTTTATACACGCGTGTATTTATTAAATTTTTCCTTTTTTACCGTTCCGTGTTATAGTGTGTAATTATATCGTATTTACAATAATAATAGTGTGTGTGTGTGTGTGTATGTATGTTTTTCTTTTAAAAATATATCATTATCTACGGGAGTTTTAGTATATTTGGTTCGCGTCCGTAACGGAATAGATAATACGTTTCCACATTATTATTATTATTACATATATTATATTATCGTCTAAACCTACGATTTATGTACGTCTTGTAACTTTTCGCGAAAAGTGCTTTTCTGCAATGCGTTGCGCACCACGCACTCGCGTTCTGGACAACGTTTAGTGGGAATATTCGCGTATTCCGAGAATAAAAACCGAATCGTTTTCGTACGCACAAGTGTCGCGTTATCAGTGCCGTGCGTCGACCATGCGGTACCGGTGGTGTCTGTATTGCATCGTTTGCATCGTCGCACTCGCCGTTACAAACGTGAGTACAAAAAAAAAAAAATATATATATAAATAAAACCGTCTTATTATGCACATTTTTTCAATATTAATATTCCCACGAGAGACGGGGACCACACCGCCGCCAGCAGGTCGTTGTCGTCGTCCGTTCGATCCTCGGACCGTGGTCGTTATATTGTTGCGATCACGGTCTCTCGTCCTCCCCCCGCGATTAGGCCGTGATTTGTGTTACAAATGACGAAAATAAATTGATACGCTGTGCTCTGCCTGTTATTACTATTACATATTATTATTATAGTTGTTGTTTTATTTTTTGTCTTTTTCTCTGTATGTATGCCAAAAACTCGCGTAAACAACGGCACCGATCGTATACCTAATAATATTCACGCCATGATAATAATAACACCTATATCTATCGGAACGCGTGTACGAAAACGTCGTTATCAACGACGAGAAAAAAAATATTCCTTTCCAGTTTCGAAGTTTCGTCGCTAGTAGGTACCGGATTACAAACTTGGACAACCGTTTTAATAAAAGTCCTCCTGTTTAACGTCAACCAGCAAACGTCGCGGTACATATAATATATATATATATATATATATATATATATGAACGCACACAAACCCATAACCCGGTTTTTAATAATAATAATATGGTCCGCTGACATATATACGGTCGTTCCCCACGCGTCGCGTACCTACCGCCACCGCTCTTCCATTCCCGACGTCCCTCGTTTATTTATATCTCCTTGTCTATATCATAACCGATACGCCGCGCGTGTGAGTGTTTTTTTAGAAGAAAATAAAAACTATTAACACTATTGCTTTCGACGATTTTACGCGCTCGCGTGTGTACAATATAACCCCATAAAGTCCGTCATCGACGGGTCCATGAGATCACCGCGTTGTAGAGTGGTTGGCGGTTTTTTTTTCGATTTTTATTTTGTTTACGGTTCTATATTGTGTTCCACGCGTGGTGTGGGGTGATAACGGCGCCGGTCACATAGATGGTGGTATTTTCGTGTGTGTCTAGTAGTGCCGGACAACAACGACGGTTTAACCGCACGCGCGCCGTAAACGTTTGGCAGTTCTCCGAAATATCGTCGTTATTATCTACAACGGGGCCGTCCCGGGGATTACCTGCGTGTCGCCAATTAAAGTTTTCGCGCCTCCCCGCCCGCCCCCTTCCTAACACCGCTAAACAAATAATAATTATTCATTTTACCGGTCCTGATTGACGTATCGTGACTCGCTATATTTTATTATTATTATTATCGTTATTAGTATCGTTGCTTTTGGGAGACCGTGTGACGGGGACTCTCGACTTTTCAGCGTGCCGTACAGAATATAGATAAGAGATAGTCACAATAATAATATAATAAATAGGCGCACGCCACACACGCGCGCGTAGACGGTCATCTCGTCGTGCACGTTGTTTGCAAGTTGTGTAGGACACGCGGTGCGAACTTGTGCATCTTTGTTTTCTCCATGACCGAACGGCGGCGATCGGGAAATCCATGGCGCGCGCGGATTGGAATGCGGGGGCGGCGGCGATACAGAAAGCGGTGACGGCCGTCCGTCATCAATCCCCGCGGCCGTCGATAAACTATTATTATTATTATTATTATATCGTTTCCGTCATATCGGGTATTTTTATTGAATTTTTTTTCACTGTTTAAATCACTATAGGTTGTCCCGTCCTCCGCGACCCGTACGCTTATTATTGTTATTATTATTATTATAATAACTACGGCCGCCGCCACATCGATATTTTATTGCAAAATTCGAAAGAAACAGAGGCAGAAAAAAAATAAATCGTATTTCAGTATATTTACAAAACACGAGTGGCTCTAACAATGAGCGCATTACCTAACTTTATTAAAAAGAAACTTTAAACGTGTTGAGTCATTGGTTATTATTGTTTTTTTTTTTTTTTTTTTTTATGTTTGGAATGAATGACTTTTATAAAATGCAGCAGTCTAACTTGTCTTTAACCTATGTCATGTCGGAGAATAAGATGTGTCATCATATAGAATTTAGAAGAACATAAGGTTAGAAGACGACGATTATGGACGGACAAAAAAGAAATATAAAACACTGGGCGCAATGAAATTTGTTAAAAAAATAAATAAATAACGATGTTGAAAAACTACAACTATAATATAGTATATAGTACTTATGTGTAATATGCGGTGGTGGTTATGTAGGCCATTTGTACACCTAGAAATTGTGATGTAAAAATAAAAAATAGAATAGAGAAATGACAAATAAATCATAATATTATATTTACCCTGTCGCCGCATGGATACCTATAAAATTTCTAATAAAATGTGGCTCGATCGCTTTTTTATGATAATAATTCAATTAAGTCTCGATACAATTGGTTTCGTGTCTGATACACATTAATTAATGGAAACCCATTAAAAAAATAAGCGACAAGCCTTCTTTACTTTCCTAATATATAATAATCGTCGAAGACGTGTGTGTACGATTTGCTATACGCGGTTAATTACCCCGAACCCCAACTCCAACGGATCTAGAGAATTTCTGGTTTTTTTTTCGTACCGCATAATACCAATAAAATATAATATAATATATCATAAATTACGATTTACACGTTCGCACACCTCTACCTAGATAATATAATAATATTGTATTATATTATATCAAATAATAATATAACGTGAGAGATTAGAACCAGAAAATACCGTCGTTGTTTTCCGCCGTGTTGGTGATTACACACGGACTCGTACGACACGCACACACTTCACGACACGTACGTTTTATATTGAGAGGAGAAATACTGCACATATTATCGAGATGGCGCCGCCGCCGCCACACATTATATTATTGCACCGCGTGGTGTGCAGTATCGATGACAATTTTTTAACGGTTTACGAGAGTTGCTGGCTATTTCTCCGGCATGTACATATCTTATATATATATATATATATATATATAATTACAAAAATCGCGTGTTCTTAAGTGATTCGTTTCCTTTGAATGTGACTTTATTATTATTATTATCTATCATTACTGGATACGGTTGCAGGTCGTCCGTTTTGTCTCGGGACAGTTGCTAGGATAATTTTTGCCGCTTCCGAGACGACGGGCCGGCTATATTATAATATGCGTATAGGCTATAATATCATACTATATAATATATACACACAGTGTATAGGTACAATAACCGACAACGACGGCATATTATTATATAGGTAGGTACCTATATATATACCTCTATACAGTTTCTTTTCGTGCGACAAAAAAAATAAACCGTGCATCGTACATGTATATATGCATATAGGTATAATATGTATATTCCACGGAACTGTGTAACCTTTTATTCAGTTAGTTCGTTTTTACGAAGTAGAAAACAAAAAATAATGATAAAAAGACGACCCATATTCTTCGTATAGGTGTAAAAAAAAAAAAAAAGGAATACTGAAAAAAAATTAAGACATCGTCGACTCTCCCGCGGTCCCTTGTCTTCGTTATCCCGCCGAACCGACTCGGGCTCTCGTAAACATTCCGATTTAGGTACTTATATAGTAGTCCTCCGCTTTCACCCATTGTTTTTCTCGAGAACGTCCTTTGAGAAGACGACCTTTATGTCCCCGTGTCAACGTCATCTGTCAACAGCACGTTGACGGTCGCGCGCGTCAAAGTTCCGCATTAGGTATATATATGGTACTTATCTACCCATACGCTTATAATAATGGTATAATGTGTCCCGCTTTTGCGGCGTTTTTTTTTTTCTTCTTTCTCTCGCGCACGTCGATCGCGAATAACGATATTATTGCCCGTTCGTTTGTACTACGACTATTTGATTCTTCGAAAATTGACGGTGTTTTTATTTATTAATTTTTTTTATTCTGTTGCCTTCATACAGGTGAGCGGTAACGGTGTGTTCGAGCTGCGGATAAAATCGTTCAGCAACGAGCTCGGCCGAGAAGCTTCGGGACTGTGTTGCGGTGGCGTTTGCGGCACGCCGTGCCGGACAAAGTTCCGGGCGTGCCTGAAACATTACGAGACCAACATAAACGTGAACTCCACGTGCACGTTCGGCGATGTCGTCACGCCCGTGCTCGGCGAGAACAGCCTAACGTTGCCGGCCAACGCCACGCCGATAGCGTTCCATTTCAATTTTACATGGCCGGTAAGTCCCGTCGTCGTATATAATATAAATAATAATAATATATAAATATATATATATACATACGTTTATATAACGTGTATATGTGTGTTTGTGTGTGTGCACATAACATATACGAATCATTGTGTGTACATACGCACACACACACACACACACACACACACATATATATGCATAAATGTGTACATGTTACCTCGCAAACACGAGACGACGACATTATGGAGGAAGAGGTTTGCTTCCTTCTTCGTTATTGTCGTCGTCGTCGTCGTCGTTGTTGCGCCACAGGAAACCTATTGCCGGTGATAAGATAAATGGGTGCACACGCTGCAGTACGTATAATATTATTATGCTCGCATATAATAATACAATATACAGATAGATATACCTATTATAGATGCGTGTCTTATGTTGTTTTCCAACAAAAGGGTTGACCTCCTCCGGTAGGGTATCACTGTTCGTGCCGGATTAGTAGTATTTATGCGTGTGTGTTTTTTTTTTTTTCCAGAAGCCTTTCTTTTGTGCACACCCATCTAAGGGTAGCAGGAAAAGATAATAAATCCTCCCCGGTGCGGACCGTTTTACCGTTACCTACACCCGGGAAGGGACCTTAACCTTCAAAAATTCAACAAAAAAAAAAAAAACCCTTTATGAGGTATATATTATATATTGTATAGCGTGTACATTATACGCTCGCGATTTGATGCGGATACCCAGGGAGTGTGAAATCAAAACCTGTCAGGAACGATAAAATTATGGGAGATTTTTTTCTCTCTTGTACCTATATTATATTAATTCTTCGAAGGTCCTAAATACACTGGGAACACAAACCGCCTATATTTCGTGTGCGTTTCGATGTCATAAATACCAGTTTCAAATATTATGTTAAAATCGCTCCCGTTTTATTATTATTATTATTATTTTATGTATAAATATAATATAATATATAATGTACGTTTGATGTTTTTTAATTAGATCTTATCACGCACTATTGATTAAAACTGGTTTTATTTTCGTGCTAGTAAATTAGTAGCTCTCCTTGGAACGCCTACTCGTTAAAATCACGATTTTTCATTCGATTAAACGATTTAACGTGTACCCGTTTAAAGTTCGAGAGCTTTGGTGGATAAGTAGTGACTCACATACGTGCTCACCGGGGAATAGATAGTATACACAGCGGTATTGCGGTCCATTTGGTTCGGTGGAAGCAGGCCGATTTCCACAGGGAGCCGGAAGCCGGAAGGGGTGTTCGAACTACAAAATCGATAGGCTTACGCATCATCTCCCATATGGCACAAATTAGAATTTGCCGCAATGCTGCTACGCATCATCACAGGATTTAATCATAAAAAAAATAAAATATATATAATAAAATAATAAAACTACGCACCAAATATGGGTTCAAGTTTGTTAATATTTTTATCTAACTGGCGCTACTTTTTTTCTCCTTTGAAAGTCATCTACAGGTGGATATTTTAATTGGTTCAAAAATATTTCAAGATTACCCGTCACACGAGTGGCAATAATTAGAGGGTATCCGATTGTTAAAATAATTGCGGCCGCATGGGCGTGTGTTGTACAGAAGAATAAAAATTAATCGATCTTTTCATTATTGGAATTATTATTATTAGGATCTCCTTTACCTGACTGCTTGTCAATGTGAGAAAGGATAGGTTTCTTCGTTATTTTTATTGTCCCGAAACAAACCTTAGAATCACAATAGTTATTTCAATACTTCTTCTTCAAATAGCCCACTATCCTTTTTATTATTATTATTATTTTTTTTATGATTGTCTGTGCACGTTAAACTAACGATTGTATTTTTTTTTAACAGTTTACACGATCAAAACTAGATGTGTACAAACAATATTATATTATTTTCATATGCGGGCTATTCTTGAAGTTTTATATAATATACACAATGAATTACTAGGTTTTTTAATTTTGCATAATTTAAGCGTACCGATGTTATTTCGTGATAATAAATAGTATTACAAATATAGTAACATACATTCGATTATTTATTTATATGTGATTTAGGATATGATATACATATACAATACGCTATACACCGATCCGTGTTCTGTGTCTGCCGTATAATACGTATAGCAAATTGAACATTCGTAAAACTATGCAGATTTGTTACGTTGGTATTCCAATTTTATTACAAAATTTAAATACGAAAACTGCACAGGTACCTATTATATTAAAACGAATATTTTTATTTCGACGTTTCTTTCAAAATACATATTATAAAACAAAAATGACGATAGACAATGTTTTCATACTTTAATATTCCAATAGATTGAATATAGAAATACTAGTATAAATCGAGAGTCCACGATTTTGGTTTTACGGATGTTCAATGTATGCAGAAAATAAAACATTTTATAACGCCCATGTTAATTTTCGTTCCGTTTTATTTTTGTTACAGGGTACATTCTCGCTTATTGTGGAAGCGTGGCACGAACCGACGTCGGCAAGAAATTCAGGTAACGATAACACGGTCATATTTAATTCTCAAACACATCATATTTATATTTTGTATTCTCTCATGCTCGCACACACTCTCGGTTCTCGTATACTGTAGTAAATGTCAGGCCCGAAATATCGGAAAAATATTGTGTTTCTGAGTCAGTAGGGTCGTCCGGAATCGGTACACCCAGAAACTCTATACCTATAATACGCGTCCGCCCTCGAAATGTGTCCTACCCTTCTAAGTCACAAACAACACCTGTTTGGTATCCGTTTTCCCACGAGTTCTACGTAGTAAAATCGGCCAATTGTGACCTTGAACGGCGGTTCCATTCATAAAAACCACCAACATAACAATATCGACAAGTTGTAAGCACACAAAAACAATATTTGATACAAACTCGATCCTCTCCTGAATGTCAATGTCTTAATTACCTTCTTATTTCCGGTTCGGCTTGGTTGTTTTATTAATGACCGACGACGGTGAACATAATAATATGATATTAATAATAATGTAATAATGACACATGTGGACAAATTTTACGACTACGATTTTGGAACCCTAATGATGTATCGTCTCTCTCGCGATGACGTAACTTCAAAGTGACTTTTCGAGTTTTGTTAAATCATACATTTGATAAGATCGTATTATGTATTATGTATACATATACGTACCTACCTATTTGTAGTGTACCAATATTTATTTAGAAAAAGTAAACGTTAAATTATTTTTTTACGATTGAGTTATATTCTTTTATCTTTGTTTGCTCGGCGGTGAAAAAAGACATAATATATACTGCCTATCGTGAGACCGGTGGGGGAGGGGTATTGCCTGTGTCAAGCGAAGTCGCGCTACTATAATTCTTTGGATTTTTTCAACGAGAAAAAATTCATGGGAAGAAATCGTTTGGCTCACGAAATGGCCGCAAAACGACGACACTGCAAATATCGGAGAAAATTAAAAGGGTGTACAATAATTCTTAAAATTCATCTTGCGTACTCTGTATGCGTTCCCGTGTTCTTTTGTGATTTGTGTGGTTGGACGACGAAAAAAAAAAAAAAAATGCATGTCGTATTCTCTTCGCCGTATAGCGGGCGCGGTGCGGCGGAGAGGGTAATCGCGAAGCGCATAAATTTCAACGCTTTTGTTGTTGAATAAAATCCGGACCAGACGTCGGGAATTCTTTTCTTTCTCTCCCAGCTCTATACGTTCTCCCCCGCCGCCGATCGTTCGCGCGCCGCCCCTTCACGCGATATATATTTTATAATAGACCTTTATGCGACTTTCTTCTTCTTTTTTGTTTTTTTTTTTTTTTTTTTACCATTCCTATTTCGTTTTTGATCCCGAGCCAATAGCTCGAGGGGAAGTCGTCGTCACTATCGCGTCTCATCGTCACACACTCTCATCCCCGTACACAAGGTCTCAATATAAAATAATATACATAACGCATAACGTACATGTACGTCCAGAAATAATCTCGTCACGGAAAGTGGGAAATTTGTGAAAATAATAGGGATTCCGGTCCGGAAACGTTTACCGAAAATAAAACGCTCGTAGCAGCAGACGACACGAACACATTTTCGAAATATTTCCATTATTATTACTTACACACGAAGTATAAATAAATACCCGTAGCGGCCGTCTCCCGGTCGCGTCGTTTATTTGGTGGTATATGCGCGTTCGACAGACACGAAATCACTACTTTGTTCTGTGTATATATTGGCTCTTTATATTAGGTGTATATATATATTTTATTATTATTTTTTTTTTTTCGTATTATTATTCCATTTTATTCGGACGTTAGAAACGGCTGAAGAAAACGGTAGGCACGTAGCATTCAGATAGTATATATGCGTGTGTGTGTGTATTTTATATATATGTATACGCGTGTGCGTGTGTGTGTGTGTGTGTGTGTGACCAATTGTTGGGCGGTGGGTGACCGTCTTATTCTCCCACGGTGCCTCTGCCGACGTGTCTGCCGCGTTCGTCCGCCGGCGCCTCCCGTTCATCGTGTGTATGTGTGTGTTTGTATATTATATACCGTACACACACACACACACACACACACACAATATTATATATGAGAACCGAATACTTACACCGTACGACACATTGTTTTTTTTTTAATATTAATATATTATGTGTGTGTGTGTGTGTGTTTTTTTTTTTACGATTATTATTTATTGATTTCGTATTTGTTCGGTTTTTCACGATTATTAAATCTGTTCGTTGTTTTTTTGCGCAGGAACGACCAACGGGTCAGCGCTGATCACGCGGATCACGGACCAACGATTCCTGAAACTGAGCGACGGATGGGTACAACAAGAGTACGTCGGGTCGTCCGGCGGCGTCCGGTCGCGACTCGTGTACGAGCACAGGGTCCGGTGCGAGGACAACTATCACGGGGACGGGTGCGCGAAATTCTGCCGGCCCAGAGACGACAATTTCGGACATTACCTGTGCTCGGACGACGGTGACATGATATGCATGCCCGGTTGGACGGGAAGCTATTGCGGCAAAGGTAAAAATACCATATACAGTATAAACACGACCGTACAACAATAACGTAAAATAGAGAAGATAATATGCGATGTGGTATGTGGTGGGGTTGGGGGGAGGGGCTGCAGTAGTGCCATATATTATAGAAGGCGTGTGTGCTGCGCGGCGTTCTGACCCTCCCCGACGACCCATAGTGTATTTTCGTTTCGAAATTAAATTTTTGGGGAGTAACTAATTAAAAAAAAAAAAAAAAAATGAAAAACGAAGGGAACGAAATTATTACGGACTATTTCATTGTTTCGGTTTCTGTACGTCCATCTTTAATACACACACATTATATACCTATCGTATATATATATATATATATAATACGTGTGTCCGATAATATTATATAATAACAAGATAATAGGTTTATATTCCGTTCTAGTCGGCGATGATGATGATACGATGATAATAATAATAATAATACAAAATAGGAGGAAAAAATTGTAAAATTAACTGTTCCCCAATCCCCGGCGCGTTTTCTAATAATAATAATAATAATAATAATATATTATGTATAATTTATCGGCGTATACGGCGGCGACGACGATGATTATGATGATGATGATGACGAATGGCGTAGTCTTATCCGTCGTCGGACGGGCGACGGGCCGCCGCCGCTCCGGTCAACCTTCCGTCGCGCAGATACTCTCGTAGTAGTTATAAGTAGTAGTAGTAGTAGTAGTAGTTATAGTACATAGTAGTAGTCGCCTTGCCAGTCCTTTTGTGCACAGGCACAGTGGTTCCGTCTCTCGGACACGCCGCCGCCGCCGCCGCCGCTCCGGTAGTCCTCCAGGTTCCCACGGTAACGTTCGTTCCATAGCTATGGGCTTCTCTCGCGCGCCGTGTGTGCCTGTCAGGTTGTTATGCGCTCAGTGGTTCCCAAACGGCCGCGGCGACCGACCGGCATACATACCTCGGCCGCCACCGCCGCCGATCACAATCTCTTTATATGCTCCTTTTGTTTTACACACGAATAAAAAAAAAAAATAAATAAATAAATAAATAAAATACCGTACGTCCGCGAGCACATGACTCACATCGCGCGCGACAGTTTTTTTTTTTTCCCTTCATACACTATATGCGCGTACGTACGGAATACATTATTTTATATGGTGTATAAAAATGCACGTTAAAAATGTATTATTTATGCGTATGACGTTAATAAATCACCGGTCGACCGACGGGGCAATAATAATCATTCGGCAGGCCGCGTGAGTGTTTTACGATCGAATTTCGGTCGCGTTTTACGACCGCGGCGGCGCGCGCAAATACCGACGCGACGTTCGTCCTGCGTTGTTCCCGTGGCCCGCGTATAGCGCTCGCAGAGTCGCGCGCACGGAGGTGACCGATCCTGCTGCAGTATATTATGTAGGTAATACGCACGCAGCATATTATCATAATCCGTTTTAATGACGATGATAACGCGTCGTAACGCGTATTCATCGATTACGATACATTCCAATTCATATATTTATTTTACGTGATGTTGTTACACGTTCGGTTGTTATTTTTTCCCGGTCCCTGTGCGCGAATCGACCGCGAAAGCGTTCCCTGCTCTCGTCGTGCGGTTCCCGTGCCGGCCGATTATTTAGAGGAAACGGTTGCCGACCACTGGGCTACCACACGAGTATTATTCTTACTTCTTAACCGGTGACACAATAATCATACACACACACAAACAGACGAGAGAGGAGATAGCCTGTAATTACACGGTGGGTATCGGTTACCCGCCGCCGACGTCGGTTCCGATCGCTCCTCCCGTCTCCGCCCCGCTGTCCTTCCGCCCGTCCGAACCGTTTATACGAACGATTATTATTAAACGCCATTGTTTCTTCTATATACATAATATCCAGTTACTGGTTTTTTTTTCTTCTCCTCTTTCCCCATCATTTTTTCCTCCATCTCCGATTCCTTCCTTATTTTATTTATTTATTTATGTACATAATACACTCGTTTATATACATTTATTATATATATATATATTTCTCGCCGGCGGATCCCACAAGAGAGTAATTACGTTTCAGAACCCGTGCAATTTGTCGCCATTCATAACGTTTCGAAACAAGATCAGTGGACAGATACCTATATATATATATAAGAAAAAAATAAAAAAAATGCGTCTCCCGACCAGTCACGAAAATCGCATTAAGTCTCGTGTGCGTTTTCTTCGCCGCCGCCGCCGCCGCCGTCAACATTCTTGGCTGCGGCTACCAACGCGTTGTATTACTATTATTTTATTATTTTCATTCGTATAATTTTAATTTTTCCATCGCATCGTTTTCCGTCATTGCAATATAATATTCAATGTGCTGTGTGCGTTTTCCCAGCGGGGAACAATAGTGTCCGCAAACACACACAAACTGCACGTTGCACAGGGTGTATTCTGACATAACAACAAAAACCCATTGGCATAGGGTGGCAGCTGCAAAACGCGCACGGCCACTTGTCCCCCCTGGTATATTATTCGCTCGCTCGCTTGATCGCTGACACACACACGCCACGCCGAAAAAACCGTCCGAACCCCTAGCACGAGGAGGCAACATCTGCCATGTTCCGGTTTCGCCACTCCCGTCTCGAAAAATTGAATAAAGTTCCAAACGAAAATATACCTATGTATATATATATATTTTGTATTGCACTGTGAATTATTATCGTAGAATAAAAAATAAAAACGTTTTGAATTTTTTTTTTCACAGCGATTTGCGCACCTGGCTGCGACGAGAAAAGAGGAACGTGCATGACTCCAGGAACCTGCCAGTGAGTATATACTACACATGTATTAATAAATATATATATATACAAACCTTTTATATAAATACGAGTCCATAAGTCTTCTTTATGCCTTCTTTTTCTACATTTATTTATTATTATTTTTTTTTATTTCGAATCGGTAATTAAAAGTCTCCGACTGGTTCACGGCCATCCATATATCCGACGACCTTAACCCCAGCACCTCTCCCACATAACCGGTCATCATCATTGCATATACACTCATTCCTGTTGTTTATTTATGGATTGATCGTGCTACGGCTATTTATCTGATTCAATCAGTGCCGAGAATATAATATTAAACGTTATTTCCTCGGCCCCCACCCCCACACCCCCCCACACAACATTCTCTCCTTAATAGTCCCGCCCGCCGTACTCGTTCCGCCACAGTCTAGCCGAAACGATTCGTCAAAAACAAATTACTAACAAAAAAAAAAACAATGTTTTTTTTTCCTACTCGTAGATGTCACGCGGGCTGGACGGGAGCCAGATGCGACCAGTGTCAAATATATCCTGGTTGCGTAAACGGTTATTGCCAAAAGCCATGGCAATGTTTGTGCAAAGAAGGATGGGGTGGCATGTTTTGCAACCAAGACTTAAACTACTGTACCAACCATGCGCCCTGCAAGAACGGCGGCACGTGTTTCAACACCGGCCAGGGACTGTACACGTGTGCGTGTCCGCCCGGTTTCTCGGGGCCCGAGTGCAACGTGGACACGGGACTGACCAACAGACCGGGTCTGGACTGTTCCACGGGACTGACGTGCCTGAACGGTGGAACGTGCAAGGTAAGTGTCGAGTCATTCCTCCACCATCATCACCCTTTTAGTTTTTATCCGTCTGTCGTGTGCAACACGTACGCACGACATGTCGCGATGCGCTCTTTTAAGCCGATGTTTATATTGTTTCGTTTCGATGCGTCATTTTAACGGGTAAACGGGTATGTGTGTTTTCACAGAAAAATGGCGCCGTCTCTAGCTGCGCGTGTCCAAGTCAATGGAAGGGCGTCAGATGCGAAACGTCCACACAGCCGGCTTGCACGAGCTCGCCCTGTGGCAACGGAGCAACTTGCGTCAACGTGAAGTCCAACAGCACCGGCGGTGGCAGCGGATACCTGTGCCACTGTCCGATCGGCTTCTCCGGGCCGACCTGCCACCAGACGACCAATCACTGTCAACCGGACCCGTGCCGGAACGGGGCTACCTGCGTGCCCAGCAAAGACAACTCCAGTTACACGTGCAAGTGCGCCGCCGGGTTCGCCGGAGCGCACTGTCATCTGCCCGACCACTGTCAGAAGAACCCGTGCCAGAACGGCGGCACATGCCAGGCGCAGGCCGACGGTTACCGTTGCCAGTGCGTGCCCGGCTATGTCGGGGACCTGTGCCAGAGCGAGGTGGACTACTGCGTGGCCAAACCGTGCGCCAACGGTGGTTCGTGCGAGAATCTGAAAAACGACTTCCGGTGCAGCTGCCGTCCCGGATTCGGTGGAAAGGACTGCAGTCAGTACGTTAACGAGTGCGTGTCGTCCCCGTGTGCCAATGGCGGCACATGCGTGACCACGGGCAGTGGCGGCGACGGTTTCAAGTGCGAGTGTCCGGTCGGTTACACGGGCGCCAACTGCACCGACGAGCGGCCGACGACCCTGGGCGATCGTTCCAAACACGTTTCCAACCAGGAACAGCCCGAAATGGTGCAGGCGTCCGTAAACGGTCTGCTCATGGTCGTGCTGTCCGTGTCCGTGCCGGTGGCCGCGCTCGCCGCGATCCTGGTGGTGCTGTGCATGAAGAACCGCCGCCGCAGGGACCAGAAGAAGGCCGACGAGAACGCGAGAATTCAAAACGAACAGAACTCCATACACAGCGTGGCCAAGCTGGGCGACCCGCACGTCATCAGGAACTCGTGGGACCCGCTGCCGGCGTCCGTCCGTGAGAACGTCTATTCGGAGCCGCTGTGCTTTGCTGCGCCCAACAAGATGATGCAGCAGCCACCGCTGACGCCGTCCCAGTCGTCGTCGTCGTTACAGAGGCAAAAATTGCTCAACACCGACAGACAAAATCGAATGTCCTTCAAGGAACAGGACGCCATCAACGCGCTGGACCGCAGGATATCCGTCATATCGGTCGATTCGGCCGCCAACCAGTGCAACAACACCAAGTAAGTACCAACACTACTATCATATGATTTCGGCGGCGGTCGTCTTTTGTTTACTCGAGGGGTGACGGAGCAGGAGCAAAGTCTATTATTTTTTTAGTTCCCATATATTTATGAAAAAAAAAACTTGGTTATGAAAGGTAGTTTTTCTTTACACTACTGGAAACATCGAAAAATGTATCAATTAAAACCAATTCGCTATCAAAAAAAGAAAAAAGCTCTTTACTCCAAAACTCCCATTCGATTCCATCGAGTTGTTGACGGAAAAATGAAAATAAAATAAACATAATTTTAAAACCACTAGCTCGGAATCCTAAAATATATTTCCCGAATTTACTTCGCTCTATAATAATATAATATTTATATACCTATGTGTGTACAGTGTACACATGGAAATATACGTATTCCGTTTTAATGACGTTTCAATGAATTCTCCAAAAATCTTCCGAGTCATACGCGTTCCTTTTTTTCTATTCTTTTTTTTTTTTTTTTTTTTTTTTTATGTTATTATTTAACACGCGTGATGACTGACGTGCAGGCGTTGATGTTCCTCGGACCGAGTAATGCGCCGTTTGTGTAACGTTTTTTACTGGTAACTTTCCGGACGGACGGGGTACGCGTACAATATCGGAGAAAAACGAGAAGAGAATATTATCGTTGTGTTGTTGTGCGTGAGGTCTTAATATGCGACGACGGAATGTCTCGAGATATATTATATATTATATTATATAAGTAGTAATAGCCGAGTGTAGATAGATACAATTATTATTGTTATATTCGGTGCTGCTCCGTCGTCGCAGTCGTCGTACAGCGGGCGGGCATTGAATATTATATTAAATCGTGTTGATGACTAGGCGCAAAACGACAACCGCGGGGTAATAATAATAATAATATTATAATAATATACATTATCATTATTGTTGTCAATGTCGAAGACTTCATTTATCAGCCAAACAGACTTATATATTATTATTATTATTATTATGGTGTGTGACTCGACACCGCCCGCCGACGACCGGTATATATATTATACCCATATTAGTCGGCATCAGCCGGGCGTTTCGTCCTTTTCCGAAAACGTATAATATTAAGTTTCCCCTTTCGGTTTTGTCTTGTTTCAGTGAGGTATCGCCCGTCAAAGCTCACCATCACTACCACCGCAACATCCATCAGCAGCTTCAGTACGAAAGAGCGGCGGTGAAATCGATGATTTTAGACCAACACTCTTTTGCCACACAAGTTTAGACTGTTTATTAATTATATATTATAAATATATATATATTATTATTATTTTTTTTTTTTAAGTAGACTTCTTGATGAATCTGTCGGTACATTTTTTTTTTTTTTTTGACCCTCTCAAATTGTACACACATTCACACACTCGAAAATGACTGGCTTACGTTGTAATATTTACGCGAGTAAACTTTATAATAATATCTATATTTCTCCAATACACGTCCCTTTTTCTAACCTCCCCTCCCCCGTAATTAAAAGAAAACCCAAAATATTCGACAATTGTAAAAAAAAAAAAAAAAAACGTATTCTAATCTCAAATCTATAATATAATATATGCCCATTATTATAAAATGTATAGAGCCAGGGTGATGATCTCTATAAGGCGTTGTGATCGTTTTGTTGTTGTTAATCATAATTATAAGTATTATTAATTTAATTAATGTGTCGAACAAAAAAAAAAAAAAAAAAAAAACATGTTCCTGTTATTTAATCCCTAAGTCATTATTTTGTAGTTTTTTATACGACTTTTTTTTTTGTGCGAGTCTTTAGGACGAATTATTTGTTAAACATTAATATATAATAATAAATAAAAATAAATGTGTTATTAGACGTATTATAATATTGTATTATATTATAATCGTGTAAAACAAAAATTATACTTAAGTTTTTTTGTACTGTATTTTGTAAAAAATAAAATAATAATAATAATAAAATAATAATAAACCTATAATTCTTTGTTTGTACATTAATTGGAAGTGTAAATAAGGTAAATTACTATTCTAAACAACGATCATTTATTTTTCGTCAGTGAATAAATTTGTTAAATTGACTCATTTAAATGTTTTTTAAATATATTATTGTTGTTCCTTTGTTAATAAATGATTGTTTCAAATGATTAAAAACAAAAACCACTATATTATTATTACATATATATATATATATATCTAATTTTTTTTCATTTTCTCTATCTCTCTCTTTTATTTCCTATACACTTTGTACACCACCGCCGATATGACCGCCCGAGGTGAATATCATCTTCGGGGGCACGTGCAGATCGCTGCGGTTTGAATGCGATTTTCGCGACGGGCGCGCGGAACAACGACGTGGCCCCGATAAATGACCGCACCGGAATCGGACCGACGTACGTACGGTAATACCTATAGTGGTGAAATATCCAAAATATTATAAGTATTACAATGGTCACGTTGCACCGCAATTGGATTTATTGAATCGAAAAAACCTCAGAAACGGATTAACGTCCGTCCCGGGGGCACCGTATAATATATTTTCGATTTATTACTATTATTATTATTATTATTGTTATTATCTACCCGTATTATAAACTCGAATCCGTTCTCAGACCGCAGCCGTCGTCGGCCGTATACAATCGCGTCGGAGTATAGGTATACTTCGTTCGCCCGTGCGTTTATCCGGTCCGCCGAGCGTTTAAAACCGGAAGTTTCCAAAATGAAAAAAAAAAAAAAATTTAAAAATTTAAAAAGCGTCGATTGCGGTCGGACGAGACTTACCCGAGTGGCGCGCGCGCGTTTTACACGTATCATCACGTACGGTACGTGCGCGCTCGCGTTCTCTTTCCACGACGGCGCGACGCCTCGAAAACGCGACCGCACCGCGTGTGACATATTATTATTATTATTATTATTATTATTGTTATTGTTATTGTTATTACCATTATATACAATAATAATTTTCCGATTCGAACGTAATTTCGTCCTGGGAAAAAGTCGTAGGATATAATATTTAGATTAGGCTTAGTGCGGATAACACTGCAGCAGTGTAAAGAGGATTGGGGATAGACTCGTTCGCTAGCCGTATATAGCCTCTAAATTTAGACGACGGTCCTGCTGTGCAACAGGATTCCGGCGATGACCACGCTATATTATTATTATCCCATCGCGGTAACAGGAATTTCGACAAATCGATAGTTGGAACAGGACCAAAGACGACCGTATAGTGCGTGTGTGTCTCTTCTCGTCCGAATGCGACGACGATTCCTGCGACGCGATAATTGTGCGATTGCGGGCAGACGAAAAATGCACTCGTTCGATTTGACGCGAATCCCAAGACACATGTTTCTGGGGGTGTATGTGTATCTCCGAATGTATAAGGAAAAAAGAAAAAAAGGTCATCAACTTTTTTCCCATTTTGCCGACTAAATGCCGAACAATTTTTTTACGTTTGCCGGACCGAATTCCGAAATATTCCTTCAAAATGTGGTGGGCAAATGAGAGCACGTAAATAACAGTGGTCTCGTCGCTGCACGAACGTAATAATAATGTTCTCTGTAATATATAGCTGTGCGCGTGGGTCTGCGTCTGCGGAAATCGTCGTCGACGACAATGACGGCGACGACAGGGATACATCGCCGGGGACGAGGATGGCGAAAAGGATTTCGTCTGTACACGGAATCCTGTAAAGCGGTCGTTTTACGTCGGATGTGGTCGAAATGCATTTTCACGGGGTTCTCTTTTTTTTGTCAAATGCATTTCCTCCTATACATACGACATGTTCGAATAGGAGCGAGTAAGTATATACACATAATATTATGTAAGTCGTATAGTTATATTGCTGTGTTGTACATATAGAAATATAATACGACTTTCCGTCTTTATATTATATTTATTTAATTTTAATTTCAATCCTTTCGAATGTTATATATTGTTATTGTTCGCCGCGCAGTCGTTAATTCCATAAGAAAACCGAAATAATTAATTCATTAAACGTTCGTTATTCCACTATATTGCATACTATATCGCATTGTGTTATATATGTACGGGTAATCGTAATTTTCGGTAGAGATGATAATACACGCCGTATTTTTGTATTATCATATTATTACACTTTTATGTTAGTTTTTTTTTTTTTTTTTAACGGCCGTATCCCACGGGAAAATCGTCGGAATTAAATGTTTTACTATAAGTATGTATATATATTATATTAAAATACGGCTTTTTCTTCGTATTCGTAGTCGCTGTTCGTATCGTACTTGGGTATGTATATTTATTTTATTTTTCCATATATATATACGAAACGATCGCTGGAGGAAACGGTTCACGTGTCTAAATATGTAAAACAATATTACACGGTCATATAATATAATAAATTATATGGTAATTCCGACGTAATTCCGATTTAATGAGACTCTAAGCCCGCGACAATAATATGTATACGCGCGCGTATTTAATATTCGGCCGGTTCATTATAATATGTATTATATGTTATACGTATACGAGACTTGCACGTCTTCGAACAGTCGTGTGTGTACATTATACGAAACCTTATCGTCGTTACATATATATATTATTCAGGAAAAAAATGTCGGTTCCGGTCTCTCCG
Source organism: Pemphigus obesinymphae (assembly GCA_025469235.1). Taxonomy (NCBI): domain Eukaryota; kingdom Metazoa; phylum Arthropoda; class Insecta; order Hemiptera; family Aphididae; genus Pemphigus; species Pemphigus obesinymphae. The sequence goes on from JAIPRL010003517.1 coordinate 41,589, forward strand.
GTAATATAAAACGCCGCTCGTTCGCCCTAATTGCCCGGGAATCGTTGGTTTTATTCGGCTAAACAAACGGTTGTTCTCGCTTTTCAAAAGCGCGGGTCTTGGCAATCGAGCGTTAATTTTTTTTTTTTTTTTTTTTCTGTTTTTCTCTCGTTCTCCCCGAACTTTGGTGCACAAACGATCAGAGAGTTTATTTTTGGATTTGTCGGCCCCGTACACGTCACGGTGACGGTGGCGTATATAATCTTGAGAAATATTACCGCAGACTCTATAATATACCGGACGCCTAGCCATCATGCTTGCAGCACTGGATTACTCTACACTGTTTCGAGCTTCAAGCTTATTACCGGAGGGTGGGATGGATGTTGGTCGCGGAGTCATGAGTTGTCGTTGTCTCGAGGTCTATTTAAAAATGTACTGGGCGGATGCTGGATGTATAATATTATATATATATATACAGAGCCGTAGCAAGATTCTCGACAGTGCCCTTGGCAAAGAACCGAATTTCCGCCCCCTAAATTGATAATAAGGAAAAAAAAAGTCATCGATTTTTTTTGGAGTTGCGCCCCCATTCGACTTGACTGACTTGCTTAGTGGGGGGCCGGGGATACTCTGTCTCAAGTTTGTGCTTCTACCAGAGGGTTGGATGTGACAGGAGTCGTGAGGTGGTGGGGTGGAGAGTTTAGATGGTTATTGTTTATTTCAGAATTTGAGAGGACGGTTTCTTTTGTGGCCGTCGAGGAGGCCGGGGCGAGATAGACGAGATGTGTGGAAAGGGAGACGATGAAATCGAAAGTTTGACTTTGGTGGAAGTGGAGTTTGTGTAGTCTAGAATGGGCGGGATGTTGATAGATTTCCTGATGGTGTGGTTGCTAACATAGAGGGGAAGATTGGTGATTTTGCGGAGAGTAGTATTTTGAACGGCTTCGATGCGGGACCAGTTTGTGTTTGAAATATTGGAGGCCCAGAGGCGTAAGTTAGGATGCGGCGCATGTAGGCTTTGAAAATGTATAATTTTGTTCTGATGGAGAGTGGGCTTTTTCTGTTAAGCATGGGGAAGAGGAGGTGGCCTGCTGCTTTGGTTTTATTGACAACGAACTTGGTGTGGGCTGAGAAATTAAGATTCCTGTCGATGATAACTCCCAGGTATCTGAGGGATCGAGCTCCCATTCCTTGAAAATCTAGTTAATAAGCAAAAAATAAAAGAGTCATAAACTCGCTTTTACGAGATTTTGCCCGTCGAATTTTCGCCCCACCCCCTCAATCTTACAAATTTAGAGATAGATATTAATGAATTTCGATTTTTGCGCTCCCTTTTTTGTTGTGCCCTTGGCCTGAGCCAGTTTCGCCAAGCTCTTGCTACGGCTCTGTATATATATGTATATAGGAAGAGATTATGCGGTGGTATCCGTTCTGGTCCCGTGACACTGCTGCTGCAGAGTCCTTATCGTGACTGATTTTTTTCACAGCCCGATTGAGCACGAAATAATAAATGATTGCGTATTATTATGTATACGTTGCACTGAACGTGAACTCACCGTTTATGACATTTTTACGTGTAAATTCCACCGATAAACTTTTTTTTTTTTTTCTGTCTGAAAAGTTAATTGCAGGTATGTGAATTACACCGATATGATTTTTTTGTCATTGGGCGTATGAAAAATAAACGCAAACACCAACAACTTACCTATACGATTTTTCTTCGGCTTACTATATATGGTCCATGTCACATCGAGCACCAGCGTTGCCATCACTGCATGCACTCGTCTCGTCTTACTTTGTGTAAATTTTCTCTTCACCAAGCTAGCGCTTATACAACGGTTAGGTGTAGGAGTTATTGCATAAACTGTTGTCTCGAGGTTGATTAGGTTTTGAAAGATATTGGACGCATCTTGAATCGTTTTTCACGCGTCAATGATCTGTCATATCTGTATATTCGCAGCAACTATATATACATTGCCTGTCGGGGTCTTTCTTTCTTTATTTCGTTGATTTTAATACGTTCTTGATTAGTTAACCGTTGGCCATCCGTTCTCCGTGCATGATTGATCAAACCACCCTAACCGCTTATTCCTAACGAACGAGAGGATACTATAGGCCTATATTATACGGTTTCGATAAGTGTTTCTTCCCTCATATATGTCTCAATTTGTGTCACTCGGTTACACTCATATAATACTATCCTTTTCTTTAGTTACTGACCATGTTATACCATGTTATCATTGGTCGTAAGTAATTATATTTTATAATATTTTTCTAGTATATTAACAATAATTTTGATAAAGAATTGATAGTTATTGACGATGCTGAAATATCATATATTTCCACTTATGGTCCATTCGTGCATATCATTTCTGTTATTCACATTGACACCTAAGTATTTTTCAAGTAATCCAAAATTCCAAATTATAATCTATCATCTTGATTACTATCATGTATTTAATAATATTTATTTTTTTCGTTTACATTGCATCGACGATTTTATCTTTTATTTCTTCCCCATTACCACAATGTCATCTACGTATGCCAACATGACATGATGTTTCCCAATTTCTTGATTCTTCGATCATTCATCATATTTTTTAGTCCAGGCGCAGACTGGATATGATTCGGTTTAATGTCCCAAACCGGGCTTGAAAACATTATTAATTTTTTCGTTCTAACGTTTATCGTTATTTAAATTTACATTTTTTTCCACCTTTGTTAAATTAAACCTAAGTATAATTATTTTTTATTCGTTGTATATTGATATAAATATTAAAAATATATCATATAATATATAATATAAAAAACAATTATACCGTGATTTTTTTTGCTAAATTCTCATACAATATCTCCGATATGTCGGATAATTTTTGTACATTTTTGAGCATTTTGGCACTAAGTTTTACCCGATGTCGCCATGATAAAAAAAATGTATTGTGATATATCGATTCAAATGAGATATTCTAACATCCCTAACTAATTAACATGGTTTTTAAATACACATTTTGAATGTTTTACATTTATTTTTAGAATATTGTAATAAATGTATAAATATTTCATGATAATCACTAAAAATAATTTCATGATAATTTCTGAAAATTTCTGCAAATTCCATATTGTCTGCTGAACATTTTTAAGTAATTCCTAAATCCTAGTAGATTTCTATGATAGACTAGAGAAAGTTTCTCGCATAAATTTGATGTTGCACACTTGCTGCACCACTTGTTATGAGACCAAATTGAAAGTTTTAATTTTATAAACATTTTTATTTTTCATATAGGTAATCATCAGTTATTATGTAACTTTAAGGTGCTTAAAATTAATAACGCATATTATTATCATAGCAGCATGTTAATTTTAAATTTGTACTGGAGTACCTATACATACTGTATGAATATAACTGAAATACTATCTAATCGTTACATCTGTATCTACCCATTTTTCGGTGGTAAGTTTTATCAGGAAGATACTATTTGAAGAGATGATTTTTCATATTCGTTTACAATTGTTTTCGGAAAAACTATCGAAAATTGTGAAAAAACGAGCCAACAGTTCTGTCGCAATTCTGAAAACAATAGACCTAGAAACTTTAAATTTTCATAGGGTATGTCTAATATTATATTGAAGTTATAATATTAAAAAAAAAAAAAAAAAAAAAAATGTTAAAAAATATTAATATTTTGTATTTGATTGGTTCGGTTGAGAGGAGAAGCAAATTTCATTGACATAATAAAAAAAACACCGTGCGCGAGCTGTAACGAAAACTCCACCAACGATCGGTAAATATATGTGTAGTAAGTAAAAAATGTTTTTCACTACATATGTGGCACACCGAAAACACTAAATTCCATCACCTCACCACATTGGTGTGCGTTGGGCTATACGCATTTATATTTTGAACACACTATGCCGATATAGATTATATAGAAACGGATTTGAAGCTCGTTTAAGGGAGGGGACATTGGTGTGAAAATAATTTTAGAAATTAATTCAATAAGAAAAAAAAATTTCTCCCAATAATGTTCATAGCATTCCAAAATCTAACTCTCTAATCCGCTTCGGGTAAACAACCAATATATTGTTCAAAATTATCTGTCAAAAGTCATAGTTTAATCATTCATGATTTAATATTTATAATATTTCCAACTCTACTGGAATAATAATAATAAAAAAAAAAAATCATTGGCATAATCTGCAGGCAATTACGGTTTCGCAGATTTTTGTGCTAAACACTATTAAATAGTCCTTTTTTTTTTACACTTTACAAAATTATTGATGTGTATATATATATATTGATACATATATAACCATCTATTATAGTCATCTACAGGGACGTACAATTAACTAACTAACTTTTTTGTAGTTATATTTTTTTACGAAAAGTATGGACAATAGCAATAGGCAAACGTTAATTCGCCCCTCTGCGGTGGAATTTTTAGCGTGAAAAAATAATTGACACAATAGTAATGAAAACCCTCTTATTTATAGCTCTATCTACGAGCGATGGCTCTAGACTAGAAAAAAATGTTCTGAATTTAAAATTTTGAATTAAATAAAGACTGTCCATTGTCGGTCGCCGGCGCCGAAGCTGCTGCTGCCACCGCCGCCGATGTGCCTATGTCGATTCCAATGCCGAAAGGAATTTAATATAATTTTCTACACAA
>JAIPRL010003518.1:0-46233 GCA_025469235.1 Pemphigus obesinymphae
CAATGATGTTTATTTAATGTTGTTAATTGTATTTAATTGAATATTTGAATGTATTTGATGTTAATAAATAGCATTATGTCAGTTTTATATAATCTACCTGAAGTATTATATTACCTTAAAGCCTTGGAGATTATTATTCCGAGCGATTATTATTCCAGGATTATTATTCCGGGGATTATTGTTCCGGGGATTATTATTCCGGGATTTGTATAATAGGTACGTATTTCAGCCGTTCTATTACCTACATATTATTATATTTTTAAACTCCGATTACCTCGTATAGTGTTTTCATAACAATGGAAAACAATTTTTACTTTCGATAACAATATGTTTAAAATACATATCAATATCTAACTTGTTAATAAGTAATTTGATTGGTTCAATTTTAGAGGGAGGGCGATCGCCCCGTCGCCCCTATACACGAGCCGCCACTGGTGAAAATAATACCGATTTTTAAAAAAAAAAAAAAAAAAAGCGTACGTACATTAATTGACGTGCTGGCGGGCAAACGGGAGTATAAAAGTACAAAAACACTACTTTCGGTGGAAACCCGGTGATGAAACCATCAAAAACGTCCAAAAGTCGAGACATTTCATCAACATATTTGCTATAATGAACGTTTGTCGTTTTTTCGTGCCGATCGACGTGGCCTGTTAAAATGGACTTGTTCCCCTTCCCGACGCTTAACTTTTGCAATGACCAGGTTTCGTTGTCGAACTTATTGATACCTTACTGCATTCAATTCTAAATACATTAATTTAATTATATTATAATATATTATATTCTAAATATATTAATATCTGTCTATTTGACTGACGCGCGCGCAACATAGGTAAATCGAGTATTGTATATTTTCCAATTTCGTGAGTAATAGTTTGATTTTTCCATATGATCATACCATATCACGATATTTATCAAATGGCGTATAACGTGATATCATATTATTACATTTAATATTGCTTATACGATCTGTGCCATGTACGATTTTTTTTTTCCGATAAATTATATTTTAAGCGAAATATTCATAGTTTAATTATCATATGTTATTCACGCACTTGTAAAAAACTTAAAATCCGATTTATCAAAAAAATAATTTCAACCCGCCACAGATTATTATGTCATCTTTATTTATTATGATTATAGGTCATCATGTCCTAAAATTAAATCGTTGTTTACGAGCCAGGATTAAAAATCCATTGGGTCCCGGAATACCAGACACTTAGTGGAACCCTCTAGACTCTCAAATTTTAAACCTTCTCCTCACTTTCTACTTCTTACGGTTATATGTAATTCTATACCATTTAAAAATAAAATAATTAATACTAGAAAAATATTATATTTCAAATTATTTTTGGCTGATAAAACCGTTAGACACTAGTTAACAATTTCCATTTTCACTCATTTACAAATCGTATCATATATTGTTACCAATGATCAATTTATTATGCATTTATAATTTGTTCATTTTTCGTGATATAAACATTTTTATTTTTCATTTCTTTTGAATGTGTGCATTAAATAAATGTTTTGTGGAAAGGGATGGGCTCCAGAAATCTATGGGTCTCGGGACCGTGCTCCCTTGCCCCCTTGGAGCCTGGGTGGATCTAGAGATGATTTATGGTAGGACGTTGTATGAATTTTTAAAAACTTAAATTAAGTACTTTAAAAAGTGTAGCATTTGAAATTTTAGATTCTGAGTAGAGCGAGGAAACTAGTGAGTTTATTTTATAATGATGTTTATTTTTTTTCTGTGAACAACTTTTCGACTTTCGATCCAACGATGCATACCCACTTTCCAAGAGGAAATTTGATCAAAAGGGTACTTTAAGGACGTTATTTTTTTTCGATAAGAGCGTAGGAAAAACTACCGAAAAATTACATGAAAATTAAAAACACGATTTTGTGTCAAAATCGATTATGATTATTTGTTCGTAATTAGAAAACTTAGCATTTTCAAATTTTGAAATGTACACTGAACACATAATTTAATACTTTATAGACGTGATTAAATGTTCAAAGTTTTTTTTTCGCAGCAATTTGGGCTATTTATAGTAAATATAGATTTTAAGATTTTCAAGTGTTAAAACGGGTGATTTTAGTTTTTAATACTTGCTAAAAGCTTAAACGTACGTTACTCTAAACATAACAAAAATCGTTGTTGATATATTTTTTTTACATTAATTTAAAATTATTTGGACAACATTTATAATTTAATTATGGTCATTTGTGCATTGTGTGAAAAAAAATAGATTTAAAATCTAGGATTTTTCACGGAGTATTAATTTTTTTTAAATTTTTATTCTATAATTACAGTTATAATATTATATAATAGCAGTACCCCTTCGTACTATATGGTATATAAATATCATGAATACGAGATATTTATTTTTTTTATTGAGTAAATAAATCAAGTAAATTGAGTCGCACAGTGTGTATTGTAAGTAGATCGTATACAATACTGCATAACTATAATAAACCGATGATCTTTTCACTCTACATAATGTTGAGGAATAATGAATTTTTTTATTATTTTGTAATTATTTCTTCGAGTTGCGACTTTTACTCAGAGAATAACCTGCAGGCGTACAGCTATATGAAAAATATACATAATAATTATTAAATACTCTAAAGAAAAATATTCGGAGAATCAAAGAAATTACCTCTTGAAAGTATCAAAAAAGTTCTTTACTCCAATATACTCCTCATCAACTATTTTCTACTCAAAAAGTTGTTAACAGAAAAACAAAATGAAATAAACATCATCATAAAATCAACGGATTCTTCACTTCGCTGAAAATCTAAAATTATATATCACGAACGTTATTCATATAGGCATAGTAAAACAATAAATTATTCAGTTTTTGCGTTTCTGAAGTGGTAAAATTTTACGTAATTATAACTTCATACACGAAAACTCTTTAAATATTGTGCTTTATGTATAGGTAAGTATGTGTTTACATTTAAGAGGACGTCGTATCTACAAATCTACAAATTTTAATTTTTATCAACTTACAAAAATGTTACAAACACGAAAAAAAAAACAAATTATAGCTAATAATATTATCTAGGCACCTACGTAGCCTCTTTTTCGATATTCTGATTTTTTTTTTTTTTTTAAGATGTATAGTTATTGAAAAAAAAAAAAACAAACAAATTGATTTTTTAACAATTCCATAAAACGTGTATAAATATCAAAAATCGCTAGATAACTTTCTTTTTTATTTAATCTTTCTGCTATATTCTCAAGTTGTTAAAAATGAAAAATGCGAAACGGGAGGGGGGGGTTTCAAAACAATTAATATCGCACTTACACAACAATAAAAAATCGATATTGACACAAGTCTATTCTTAAATTACTTTTGAAATATATAATCAAATTGTTGGGTTTCCGTTTTTCTTAAAATTTCATAAAAATTGCCTATACAATTGAAAATTGGGTGTACGCGGTCCTCTAAGATAACTACCTATTTTAATTATCGAGGTAGGTCACGGTGTGAGAAATTAAAATGTCTTTTAGTCCGGGTGGGAGGGGGGGTTGGTTAACACTTTAACGATACTTTTATCGGGTGGTGTTAATTATACAATTTTTCGTTAATTTTCGAATTTTTTCAAATTTTCGTCCCGTTTAACTCTGTATTCGTATTTTTCACTATATACGTGTTATATATGTATATACAATGTAACACTGCGGCGATGAAATACACGTGACACTAAAATGTATATATTATTATGTGCTTATATAAACAAAATACTTCATCCTACAGTGGAACATAATATTATATATTATATATTATAAATACATATACATATATATACACGTTACAACCGTCGAACGTGACTATTATCCCTTCGGAGGGACTTTAACACGTTATTATGTAATTGGTTTTGCGTGGGGACTAAAAGAAGGGAGGTGTTTGGGTTTTAACCAGGAAAACCGCTTAAGTTAAATTAAAAGTTCTCGGTCCACTATGAATGCGTATATAATATGCACACAATATACACGCGTCATTATATACAGAAGTGCGATTAAATTTAAATAATCTCCGGGTGACAATAAATTTAAAGTTAATGCTATTGCGATCGATTATATTATTGCGCAATGTCCATAATACACTATACGTATAATATTATATATTAGACGGCTGCTAATACATAATAATATTAGGTATATGTTATATGTCAAACCGCAAACGAAAACCAAAAATGGTAAAAACTGACAAGTTTATATCGATTATTGTTGGGTCATGTCAGAATATTGAGTAGGTGCCCATACCTATATGCAGTGGCGGATCTGAAGCTCATTCAAGGGGAGGGAGAACAGGGATGATAATAATAAACGGTTAATCACAATTCAAATTCAATTTTATACACCTCAGATAAAACGAGGAAAAAACGCCAGGGCCCTCCTTGCGATCCGCCTGTCGATCGTCACGTCTCCCCCCCCCCGCTCCCACTCAAATCCGCCCCTATACCCATGTTTGATTTATTATTTATTTGGTTTTTTTTATATTATTTAATATTAGTAGTTGTAGTTTATTCAAAAGTACAACATAATCTATTTCATTTTTTTGCATTTTATATAGGTATAATGTCTTATTAGAGGATACAAACAACGGGGTTAATACAGTTAGTATACCAAAAACGTTTATTTTATTCGATATTGTCCCAAAAAGTGTTTTATGTAAATGAACAGTTAAAAAATGGAAATCATGACTTTTTTTTTAATACACTCAAAATCGTAAATTATGATTTTTATGTATAAAACGGAGATTTTCACGTATACCTATAGATCGGATTGTTTTATGTGCCAATATTTTTGAGTACATGGACTGATGGACTGTATCTGAAACAATAATATAACTTTATGATTTATGTCTATTTCAAGAATATGTATTTGTTATATTTTATGGTATATAAAATAAAACGAAAACCTGCCTAATATGAAATATTTGTTAATCTATTATTGTTATCTTCTATTTTAAACACGCATCTATTTTAAAAACCAAATGATAAACAAAATGTGTTTTTTTTTTTTTATCTTTAATGTAAATTTATATTGCATAAATTAAAAACAAACTAGTTGTTCATATTATGACTTTTAAGATGTTTAAAAATGATAATAATAATATTACATAATATCCTTGAAGTTTTTCAACACGCAGGTTTTTACCCAGATAGTAAGATAATATTATTTTGACATTTATATAATAATTGAAAATATACGATTTATATTCGATTGCATACCTATACATAACTAGGAATTACAGTAATTATTTATTAAATTATAAAAATACTTACGTTTATATTTTTATAAATGTACATATTTTTATACTTTTATGTACAAAATCGATATTGCTTTCGCAATAATTTATTTAATTACAGAATATATAATATGAATGAAGTATTTCTTATTGGCCCATATAATGTAATAGTTTATTTTATATAATATACAATTCTATCATTGATATATAATATTACAATGAAAATATTATTTAAATTCAAATTGGATTCACGAAGGGTTGCTACATGTGCAGTGTAAAACACGTGACAAATGGTTAAAGCCGTGACTAAAAAGGGCTTATAATTTATATAACGCACTCCGCATGGTGCACACATTCGCACGACTTTAAAATGTTTTACATCTCGTTATTTATTAATGTACAAATGCATTTATGTAGATATCTAATTGAGCTAATTTTATAAATTCATATATTATGTATATATACTTAAACTATATAGTTGGAATAATCTTTTAAATAAAAAGGCCTTTTTTTTTTTCATTTTTGAAATATAAACACCGAGTACTAAAGTTTAAAAAAATCAAAAACCAGATGACGTTTTGGACTATTAACCGCACATTTTTTTTTTTTTTTGTGCATACCGTAATCGTACATAAATTAAATGTTTAAAATAATTTCAATAATTATTTTACAATAAATTAAATATTAATGTTTGATAAATTGTTGTTCAGTAAATTATGTATATATATAGTATTTTTAGATTTTTCCAATAGTTTCCTTCGGGCAGAAAAAAAATTTCTTTTCATACGGACATACGGTATGTAATCATACACTCCTTAACATCACAAGAGGCCCTAGGGAGCTCATACGGAACGTTTTTTTTTTTTTTTTAACTTTAGGGACGCTCTTTCTATAGGTAATCGGAATAGACTATCCCACGGAGCTCCCATAAGCTCCTATATAGGAATTATATTTAGAGATCGTCAGGAATCAATTAAAATGATAAAAACTACAAAATTTTTTGAGAAAAAGTCTGTCCCACGAATAAGGAGCTCCCGACGTTGGATTGTGTCTCCCCCGCGGCGGGAAATAATTGAAAATCCGTAACAAATCGCTAACTTCGGAACCGGGGATCGAATTGCTTGTTTACGCTCGTACTCGAATCGCACACGCCTCATACACATCATGTTCACAAATAATATCATTTTGTTTTTTTTTTTAACTCTAAATTTCGCAACAAATCTTCATTCCGGCGATTGGATTCGAACCTCCAACCATCACTCACTTGACGATTTTTCTACTCACACTTTCTACGCTTCAGTGATACAAACGTAGTCGGAACTGTGGGTATGTACATAAATCCTTGATTAATGGTATACGATTACAGTCACGGCACAGGAGGTGACATATTTAATATCTGCCAGAACGGGCTCATGTCGGTAGCAAACTGTAAGGTGTATAACTCAAAGGGAAGTGGACCTAGTGCCCCGCAGTTTTTGTTACCCCCTTTTGCTTAAAGCTCCTTTATATAGATGTCCATTAGGAGGCAGAGGAGGGACACGCACCCTCCGGAGAGTACCCAAAACAGTGACTTCTTCAAAAATTTCCCCTCCATCGACTTGCCTATATTACATACCGTATATACTATTCCACGTGAATTTATGTATACCTTCAATTCCACGAGACTTTCATTGTAGCTACTTAAAATGTTTTTTTTTTTTTTTTTTTTACTATAACAAGAAACTTTAAAACCATCTCGGAGCTCCTGCCGACGCTAATACCGCTCTCCCAATTGGGAACAAATCTGGACCATAACGAGCAAAGTTAGTATTCCCTCGGAGAACTCCAATATTCTACTAAGTTACTGGGAGAATCCCGTATATGCCTTCGGGACTCTTGGTGCTGTCTATACATACGTATACTATATACACAACTAAACCTACAAATTACCCTCTAATTTCTATACGATGTATGACTTAGATACACTGTATGTATTATATACATACAAGGTGCGTATATAATCTTTTGCATTGTAATACTAGTGTAATACTATCAGAGGCGGCTCGTGGGCTTTGAAAGTGGAAAGGCGATTAAAAACTATTCATTTTTGAAAAGCATAGAATACAATGATAATTATGTACCAATTTAAAAGGTATTTATTTATTAAACCAAAATATAAAAAAAAAAATTATATAAAATACGTTTTACAAAAATCGAAAATTACAAAATAATAAAACATATATACGTTTTACACTCGAAATTCAAGCGTCCATCTTTAATTTCACTAAACGGGTCTTCCAAGTTGTTTTATTTCAATTTTCTGTGAATACGATACTGAATTTTTATCTACTACATTATAACAATATAATATACACCAATAATAATAAAAAAATACATTAAATAAATAAAGAAATATAGAAATTATAGAAATGTGCACGCGTCACGAACACGAACACAGTTAATACACTTTATTCCGTATTGTTCCGTAGTCCACATGCATGTCGGGCGATTATTCGTATCGCTCCGACAGCTACATTATTACCGAATTCCCCATCCTATGTTTTTTGTGTTTTCATCGAATAGTTATGACGGGCGATTGTCAACCTCGCTCCAGCGGCGATCGTTGTTCGATACTCGATAACCGCGCAGATGAATAATAAATACCTATACCTATACGTATATTTTTAAACTCTGATTACCTTATAGTGTTTTCATAACAATGAAAAACAATTTTTACTTTCAATAATGATATTTTGAAAATGCATTACAATGTAAATATAAATAATTGTTAACATTTAAATCAATACCTAACTAATTGTTAATAAGTAATTTGCTACAATTTTATAGGGGGGGGGGCAATTGCCCCGTCGTCCTTACACACCACAAGCCGCCACTGATAACTACTTATATATACATATCTTCGTACGTATACATACATACGATAAACATACAAAACCAGTTATGACCAGTACTCGGATTGGAAAAATAGAAGAAGGGGTACTCTTGGGCTTTCAATAAATGAACGTTCCCTCTCAAAAATTATGTAACTCGTATGATGTAGTATACTGTAAAAATATTTTAGTAGGGGTGCTCTCAAAATATTGTGAAATAGTGGAGAAGCTCTGTCCCCCTGCGCAATCACCGATTCAAGCACTGGTTATAACAATACAAATGAATAACGTTATAACGCAAAATTTTAATAACATTTTGAAACGAAAACGTTTTCAAACCTTCGCCAGAATGACAAATAAGTGTGGTAATATTTTCTCTTTTTAATTTTATTAATAAATAATAATCGCTTTATCAAGTAGATAACGACGACGGTACGTCATGGTACATGGTGTCTGACGACGGGCCAGATAATACGAAACGTCGACCACCCCACACGGTCAGTCCGCCGGTCGATCTCATCGCGAATTAACCGAATTTTTCGGTGTGTATTATACATTTTTTTTCATGTCAATATATACATTATAATTAATTAATATTTAATTCTATTGTTTTTGTCGTAAGACCGAAATATAGTTTTCTTTATCACAAAAATATAGAATTGAATTGAATTATTAAATTAAAAACGTACTACATGGTACCTATAGATACGAGTAATATTGATTCTGAAAATGAGTGGCTTACATTAAATGAATTACCTACCCAGTATTCCCGTGAATATATAATTTTTTTATATTGCTTTATCTGTAATATTGTTCTTGATATAATTTATAAATTGATCAATGAATCCTTTGGTATTGAGTATTAAGAAAGGTAATATATTTTTTTAAATATATCAAAAATAATTGATATTTATTATCATATAATATAATGGTTTATATTAGGTACTTAATTAGTATTCGATTAGTTGTTATTATGACGTGGGGAGAATTGCATAAGAATATATAAGTATGTGTGTCTACCCACTGTGTTAATTTGTTGTATAAATTAAAAATTCAGTAGGCATGTGTACGGTGAAGATATACTAAACACGGTCTACAAGCATTTAAATTTTTTGGAAAATCCATATACATACATAATGATTATAGTGATTTTGAATTGATCTTCCCGGATACATGCAATTCGTCATATTTTAGTGTGTAATCAAATATATTTTTTTTAAATATGTAAAATTCATCGACACCCGGTATCGTACCGAAACTATAAGAAACTAAGTCTAAACTAAGAAACCAAGTGTACCAAAGAACGTAACACTGCTGCTACAACTATACTAAGTTATAAATTCTCGTTTTCCATAAGTACATATTATCACTTATCAGGCAATGAAGGAAAAGTAATAAATAAAACTAAACTTTTTTTTTTTACCGGGGCTTTACTGCACCTAAATTAACCCGAAACCCGAAACTCAAATAATTAACCCTAACAAATCACATAACCCGAAACCCGAATTATTAAAGCAATTTCAATTGACACATCAATTTGTATGTATTTTTTGCAACAAATATGGTAACACTGCTTATTAACTGCTATCACAGAACATGCGTATTTTGCAAGGACTTTTTAATAACTATTGTTATGGTTACAATAACGGAAAAGTTATCAGTGGACAAGCACGTGACGTTAAATGTTGAAAAATTAATTGTGATCGTTTATTTTTATAAACTTTATCTTGTCCTTATAAGTATCCTTGTATTTTAAAGTTTGGTATTATGGAAATTTGATTCAGTAAATGAAGCAGGTAATTTAAAATGTGGTCAGTAAACTAACCACCCCAACTTCAAAGAGTTAAGATTTAAACTAAAATTAACGTTTAATATATTATATATGATGTAAAGACTAAATGAATACAAATTATGGTTTGTTATTAATCTAGTACATTTAGGTGCAAATATAATTGTTGACAAACGGTAATTTAATCATTATTATTCGTGAATGATTTTTTTTCGTTGTTATGATATTAAAATTAAAATTTGACGATTTTTAACAATTTGGCATTGAAAATCCAATATACAACAAAGTTTTTTTTTTTTTTTTTGAAAACCCGAATTAACCCGAATCAAACCGTAACCGGAAATTTTCAATAACCCGTAACACCCGAATTTAAACATCCGAGTTATTTTTCGACAACCCGTAACCCGAATTATTAATTCGGGTGCAGAGCCCTGCCGTATATATACTGCAGTGTATACACCGTGCTCGAGAATCCAAGAATAACCGCAAAGCATCTCGGGCGTCTTTGTTGTTGTTGTTTTCTATTGAATGTATATATCATACGGTACCGATATATAAGGGCCGTAAGTTTCGAATATGAACTGTGTGTACGGTGGCGGGGTGGTGGTGGTGGTGGTGGTTTATCGGGTCGGCTTAACTTGGCTTTGTGGAGCCGAGGGGAAAAGCGGCGTGACCGGAACGTATCCCCCACCCACCTCGGTACGGCTATAAACTCACCCCCCTCCCCCGTCGTTATAACGTAGGCAGTGCATGCGGGGATACGCCGGTCAAACGAACGAAACTTTGTATACGCGCGCGAGGGGTCGCGGCCGCGTCGGTGCGTGCATAAGGGACGGGGAGAAGGGAGTGTTTGATCGCGCCGCCGCCAGACACCCGGTCGATTGTCGGAAAACGGAAGTTAAAGGGGATCCTGTGGGCCGGGGCCCCCAGGAATATCCGGGAGAGCGCATCGTCTATATATACTTGTGTGTGTGTGTGTGTATTTGTATACGCGCACACATGCACGGCGAGCTGCCAGCGGTGGGGCGCCAATCGACGAGTGGAGCCGAGCGCGCTGTATATATACTTGTTTTCCCGCGTCCGCGTCCCGGCCGCGGGACGATTCGTAATGTTTAATTATCGATTTTGCAGCGTATCTCGTACCCCGTTGCCCACTATTATACTTGTGATTTATTATATTATATATAGTAAGTAAAATAAAAAATAAAAATTTTTTTTTTTTTTAAATTCAATTTTCACGTTGTCGTTAATATTTAATATCAAAAGGGGAAGGCGTGATAATAAGGCGCATGGTCGATAAAGAGATAACGTACATTTATAATGGACAGACATTACACGTCATCATAACAATATATGATACGTGTGTTAGCGACAAGTTTTTAATTTGTTATAAATTAATTAAATAAACTTTATTAATAAATATTTATTTATATTTATTATTATTATTTTATTTATTTATAATTAAAAATTAAATAAAATAGTAAAACTTTTTACTTTTTATACTTGTTAGTGATTTACTATGAATTCAGTAGTACCTACGATGGATAATATAAAAATATATTAACATTAATATCATAATAATATTATAATATATACAGTGGTAGCTCTAGCATTTATTTATTTAGTTTTTTTTGGGGGGACGGAGGGGAAGGGCTAAAATTGAGTTGATGACTTTTTTTTTTTTTGGTTTCTAAGTTATTAGATACCATAGATCCCTATAACGGGACATCATCTCGAACTATTTATGATTAGGGGGAAGGGTGTGTGTAAATAGCAAAAAAAAAAAAAAAAAAAATCATCAAACAAAAAATTATACATTTTTTTAGGAATTTGGGGTGACATGGCTAACATGGCCTACCCCCCTAAAGCCACCACTGAATATCATGATATTTATATAATGTATTTATGCCGCAAAATATGAAATAAAGTATACCTTATACTAGGTATTAATAAGTACCTATCTATTTTCTGTAATATATAAATTTACATTTTATAAAATACCGGTTTTCCACTCGAGTTTAATGGGATTGGAATATCGATCGTATGTCTTTCTCTTACTATCACACACGAAACATTGTAATTTTATTATTAGATCATTTCTATTTCCAACGTATACGTATAATTATTTAAATTTGCCGTAAAATCTACACTTTAAATCGAGTTTCCCACATTTTTTTTTATTTTAAAAAAATAAAAAATCCTATCCTAGATAGGATTTAGGTTTCATGTTTTCTTCAAAACTACCATTCTCAGTGGTTGAATTGGGTAGGGACGCAGGGACGTAGCTACTTTTCGTTTTTTCCATGTTTAACAGCGTACCCCCTTATTCTTTACTTATCAATAAGAAATGCACAGGGAACGCAGCATCCGTTATTTAAAATAACAACTGGTGTTAAAAGGTGTTATTAATCATGAGTAATCATCATGACTAGGTTATTTGTTGTTTTCAAAAGTTATAGGAATTAGCGTTAGTAACCATTCGTAACCACACAACTGAAATTCATAACTCAATTTCCTGTTCGAGAAAATCGTTTTTCATTTATGTGGAAGCCGCGGTAACTTTACGATAGTGGACGTCTCACTCCTTCGGCTTTTAAGAGGTTAGCCTACGTTAAAGACGTTTTGAGAAAATTTGAAATTTTATAATAATTATTGAAAAATATTTCAGTAAATCGTATGTGATCCCGTGAACCTTTAAAAACCGTTTTATAAGAATTGAGTTGTCTCATGTTGTAAAATTGTAATTGTAAGTCTTACATAATACGAGTATATATATATATAGTAGACAAAATTATTTGTGTTCTACCGTCGTTATTTTAAAAAAATACAAAATATTTTAACTTATTAATGTTTTAAAAATTATATTTTTAGTTTTTATAAAGGCATAACATCAGTTATATACGTATTTTTATTTAACGGTGATAGAACACAGATAATTTTGTCATCTATACAGCCTCAGAACACTTAGGTATTTCGTGTAAAACGGTTTCATTACCTAACAAATATGGGGATTATACAAGATTGATAAGTGGTGTTGACACGGAATAATTTTAATTTTTTTTTTTTTTTTTAATGTACTTGAATATTTGTAACTTGTTTGATTTCACAAAATATCCAAAAATAACCAAGCCAAAGACTAGATATTTACACCAAATTATATTCACGTGATAAAAATGTCTAATTTTTTTTACCACTTTTCAGAATTATATAAAAACGTTTTTAAATTTGATTTGTACATACATAAGTACATATATATATAAATTGCATACTTTTTGAGTAGAAGACGTTGAATAGAAGTTTGTCGTGTAAAGAGATAAAACGATTTTTCCGAACTGGCAATTAAGTTACGAATTCGAATATTGTGGTTACAAATGGTTACTAATCTCTTACTAAAAGATGGTAAAATTTTTGAAAGTAAGTATGAACTAATTTTTATAAAAAGTTCAAATATTTTCTATTTTTAGGTAATTACTTTTTTTAGTCGGGATAAGTGTGCGAAACAAATAAGGATGTGTTGAAGAATGTTGCCAGAGAACAAATAAACAAGATCTGACTACTCGGTAGATCAAGAAACCAAGTGAAAATACATTGTAAAAAAATTTGTGATTTTGACACTTGTGGACTGGAATGCAATAATCACATGGGCATTGGACAGAGAAAGATGGAGAGGCTTACTAGTCCTAAATGAATCGTGAAGCTGTTAAAGACGAAAAAGAAGATACTTTTCTTAAATGACAACACAAAAAAAATATTTTGACTTAATATAATTTTATATCAAAATTTTTTGACTTAATATTCCGATGCTGATTATTTTTCTGAACATGTTATTGTCACAATATCGAATATTAAGCCAACAGTTTATTATTTATAAACTATAAGTTAAGATAAGAGGGATGAAGAATAATTTTTTAGTATCTTACGCTTCTACACCCTAAACTCAACAACCCTAAATTCAAATACTAAAAAAAAGTAAATAATTAAATAATTAACTGTTAGTTCAATATATTCGATATTCATACATAAAAATGCGCAGAAAAATAATCAGCGTCGGAACGTTAAGTCAAAAATATAGGATGCAATATTTACAAAAAGTATTAAACCTAAAAAATACTTTTTATACAAATGTGGTGAACAAAGTATCTCGAGTTTATAAAAAAATTCAATATTCACAGAGAAAATAAGGTAAGCACGTTAAAAAATATATTAATGTATGTTTTATTATATTATTTTGTACCTTAAGTAGCTGGCAACGTATTAAGGGAAAATTTATATATATAAATAAATGAATAAAACAATCACCTTGTGTAGTATGTAAAATATGAATCGGATTAGAAAATAAAGTATAAACAAACGGTACCTATCGATGTTTTTGCAGATCAACAGGTTTTTCGAACCGTTTTTACTCTTTGGTTTGCACGCGGATATCCGAGGCCTCTATAGGCTCTAGAATCTCTATATACCTAGGTATAATTCCCGATTAGTACACAGATATTATATAAAACACTAGATAGCTAACTGACGATATTATTTGAAGCCAGCCGCCATAATATGCATGGTAGTCAATGTTTACATAATAACCTTATCGATTACGTATCTATATTACCACATATATTTTCAGTCGGAAATAATTCATTGACACAGTACTCGTAAACATTTCCACATTATATGAAAACTCGAGAACGATAAGTCCGGCCGAATTCACATACGCAAAGTAGGTATCCACTAAATTTTATTATACACCGAACCAAATATATCTGTGATTTCCATAAAAATATAGATTAATTTAATAATATGGTTGTTAATAATATATGTCCAATAAAACGTTTGTTGATTTAGAAATAAAATATTTGTTAATTTAACGGTAAAATAACAAAACGTATTATTGATTTAACTATATCTTTTGTCAATGTCTTGAGTGAAATTGTCCAATTGAATACAAATTTATTTGAATTAACAAATTATTTTGTTGATTCAATTATAAATATTTTGTGTTAATTTCTTTCTTTCTTTTTCGTAGAACAAACGCCCATTTGTTAATCAAAATAGTCAATTTAAACAGAATATGTTTTCAATTCAATAATACATTTTATTATAATAATAAAATCTATATTAATTTTACGAATTATTTTTATTAAATTATAACTTATATATTTTGTGAAATTTACAAAATGAATTTGTTAACACATTTTTTTATTGATTAAACAATATGCACATTAAAATAATAAAAATTGTATTATTTCAACAAATATTCGTTTGTTAAAATTTGATTATTGTATATTGTTAATTCTACCAATGAAATTTGATTCAGTGTACCTAATACCCATATTATATTTCAAGTTGTTGAACTTTTGCGGTATTTATCAATATTTTTATTAAATATAATTTACGTATATTGTGTGAAACTCGTTGCACTCGAGCGAGAACCGAGCAAAGTGAGATTTGAGTTCTTATTAAAAACCGAGAATAGTAAAAGTTCGATACATTTTTTAATTACCTATCAACTTTGTTAACTTATATATACAACAGAAACACTTTATATGTGAAGGACATTTATTATCTTCTAGAAAACGAACTCTAAATTCCTCCGCAGGTGAAATATTTTAAAAATTAATTAATTAACAGTATTATTTCTCAAAAAACTTATATATACTTAATTAATAATAAATCATTTAAAAAATGAATTCGAATTACAAAATATTATGTGTTCGAATTTCCAAAGAATGCTTACAGAATGATAACAAATGTTAACTGATTTTCACACAGATATATAAAATATATACTGCACTGAATGAAATGTCATTGGTAGAATTAACAATATGCAATAATCAAATTTTAACAAACGAATATTTGTTGAAATAATACAATTTTTATTATTTTAATGTATATATTGTTAAATTAATAAAAAATGTGTATACAATAACAAATTCATTCTATAAATTTCACAAAATATATGAGTTATAATTTAATAAAAATAATTTGTAAAATTAATACAGATTTTATTATTATAATAAAATGTGTTGTTGAATTGAAAAAATATTCTGTTTAAATTGACCATTTTGATTAACAAATGGGCGATTGTTCTACGAAAAAAAAAAAGAAAAAAATGAACACAAAATATTTATAATTGAATTAACAAAATAATTTGTTAATTCAAATAAATTTGTATTCAATCGGACAATATTACCCGAGACATTGATAAAATATATATTGTTAAATCAATACCTAATACGTTTTGTTATTTTACTGTTAAATTAACGGATATTTTATTTCTAAATCAACCAAACGTTTTATTGGACGTATATCATGAACAGCTTATACACTATAATATGTATAGATAATATCATTGATTATATATTATATGTATACTATTATTATAAACAAAGATAATATATTTGCACAAAATTTGTTCATTTCACTCTGACGGTAAATACCTATACTATAGTTAATACTCGCAGAATGTTTTTCATCAATTTTAATTGTGCATTTTTTTTTTGATACCGCCGATTTGTAATGTTATAATAATGGGTAGGTAATAAATAATATAAGAGAAACTGGAATTTTCGTTTGCCGCATTTCTAAACTTTAACACGTGCACCGTGACCGCGTACTGCATAATATATTTTACTGTTTACTTTTTTTGTTTATATACATTAAACGAAACACACTATTATGCCCATCAATATTATTATATTATATATATTATACACCTATCTATATAGTATTATACTGCTCAGTACGCCAAACCCCGACCACGACTGTTGTTTGAAATTTACTACCTGAATACGTTTCGTTCAAATGCACAAATATTTATATCATGTCGAACCGTTTTGACAGCCCGTTATTCACGCTCCGTATGATTTTCATTATTGTTTCTTCTTCGTTCAAAACCCGCCCGTACACATGCTATTATTTATATTTATGATTAGGCTAAAAGAAAAAAAGAAAAAAAAAACCGGAATTGTGTAGAACAATAATAATTACACCGAAGCAATCAACTCTGTTTTTGACATATTATTATCCGTCTTGAAATGATGGTTTATAATGTACACATATACGCATACAAACGAAATTATGTATTATAAAATGTATCGAAAATATGAAACATTTTTTTCATAAATCAGTAAGTATATAATGTTTTTTACCATTCTTTTAAATGAAACGTTGTCCTATTTAGCAAAATATGGCGTATCTCCAAAATGATCATTTTACAGAAGACAGAAAAAAAAAACAATTCATAAATTTGAGTAAGCACCCAGAGTTATCTACTAACTAGATAGCGGACGGTGGTCAGTATATAGTGTGTCAGTATTCGCCATAATGCTAACATTGTTAACATAACGTTGCCGTTTACAAATAATAACTGATAATGGACAATGATAATTGTATTATTGACAACAATTAATAGTTGGGCGGTATAGGTACAATATTATAACTTTTGCATTTTCAAATTGCTATGACTTTTTACTAAAAGTCGTATAAACCTGAAATTTTGTGATATCTCTAAATTTTTTGTTTGGATTAGGTATACTAAATTTAAAAATAAATTTTTTCCCATCATGGAAGACAGAGTTTAATAATTATCACCTATAAAAGACAGTACACACTGAACCAAATATATCCGTGATTTCAATAAAAACATAGGTTAATTTAACAATATGGTTGTTAATATACGTCCAATAAAACGTTTGTTGATTTAGAAATAAAATATTTGTTAATTTAACAGTAAAATAACAAATATTTTGTTTTATTGAACGCCCAATTTGTTAATCAAAATAGTCAATTTAAACAAAATATTTTTTCAATTTAATAGCATATTTTATTATAACAATAAAACCTATATTGATTTTACAAATTATTTTTATTAAATTATAACTTATAAATTTTGTGAAATTTACGAAATGAATTTGTTATTATAAACACCATTGTTTATTAATTTAACAATATATACATTAAAATATAAAAATTTTATTATTTCAACAAATATTCGTTTGTTAAAATTTGATTATTGCATATTGTTAATTCTACCAATGATATTTGGTTCAGTGTAGGTACATTAATTGTATCTTCATATATTTTATATGGAAATAATGCAAGAAAAAAGTGACTTACATTTTTTTTTTTTTTTTGAATGATTCTTATAATTTATATATTTTTTAACGATATATTTTGTATGGAAATGATACATGAAAAAAGTTTTTCCTGAATCTTAATTTTATTAGAAAAAGAGAATACGCTTTATTTTTTTAAAATTGCTTTTTCCAAAGGGGTATCAAAATTTCGGCGTGGTTGAGGAAAATTTGTACGTACTGATTCGGTAGGGGAGGTGTATGATCCGAATAAGGAGAGTTAAAAAAGGTACAATTGTATAATATAAAATGCAAATAATTACATATATAAATATATTAAATATATTAAACAAACATACGTTTTAAATATAAAATAATAATATATAAAATCATTATTGAATTTGTATTAACTGGTATATATATATATATATTATAGGCATATATAATAATATTATAACAATATTCAAACAAATAAAAATACATAAAATATGATTGAGATATCAATCGAATTGAACGTTATGACTGTTATTTTTTGATTTTGGTGTTGATAGTTTTAGAATTATTTATACATATATAAATACCCAGTTTCTACAAAATAATTTGTTTTTATTTAACAAATACGTATTTCGAAAACAATGTTCTCATCTTCAGTGTTAAACAACTATTGAGAGTTTGTTAATAAATAAACAGTAGTTGTTTAACACTGAAGACGAGAACATTGTTTTCGAAATACGTATTTGTTAAATAAAAACAAATTATTTTGTAGAAACTGGGTATTCATTTATTTATATGTATATGTTATGACTGTTATCACTTTTCTATAATAAAATGTAAACATTGCAGTGTTGGCAAATGGCCACCGTTGACACATTTTCTATAACGTTTATTATACCACCGTCCGTTATCTAGTTAGTATATACCATTTATATATATCTGTGGTAAGTACTTAACTATTATACTAGTCGAACTAAATAATCGCGGCTTTCTGTTTATGCAATAATGTTAATGTATGATTGTTTTATTTTAAATTGAAACGATTTTATTTAAATCTTTTATTACATTATTGTTCCTCTACATTTTTCATATTAAGTGAAATACAACTTTTATTAACTCAATAAAAAAAAAATATGTATAGATATACGTATTATTGATATTCTTTTAAAATTCGTATGAAAATTACTTTAAAAAAATACAATACTACATTGGTGATTAATTTATTCCGATTTTATCAGTTTTAACAATTACGTATATCTGAAATCTGCAGTTAATATAATTTATTATATTAATGGATGAATTTCTTTTTTTTTTATGTAATCTCAATACTAATGGAGATACACGACTTAGGTACCTGTACGAATTATTTAACCGAGATATAAAACATGACGTAGATGCGTCTTTTATTTCTTATTGCTTAACAATAATGATGGATCTATAATAGGAGTCGATGGGGTTTCGAAAATTGTTTTAAAAATTGTAGATTTAAAAATTAGACACTTTATTCAATATATATTTTTATTTTTTTTTTTTGGTAGGAATATCCCCCATTTCCCCCATAAGGTTCACCCCTATAATGATGACAATTTCATGGAAAAATAAAATATTGAATTATTTCTTTTATGATATAATCGATGTAAAATTTTTAAGTTTAAGCTAAAAAAACAAAAAAAGAATTAGTTTTTGGAGTTTTATAATTTGTTAGTTAGTACACTGTTTACTGTATAAATTATATAGTTATACATTATAGTTATTACAGAGATTTTTTTTTTATTTATATGTAAAACCAAACAATTAAAGACATTAAATACTATTATTACTTGTTATACCTACAATATATCAATGTATTTATGTATGCCAAGTCAGTTTTTAGTGATTATTCACTGCGTGAATTCTCCTCCCTTAAAAAGAAGCTTCATCCTCAAATAAAACGAACATATTTCCTTTCACAGTTACATCTATACTGTGTAACATTTATAAATCCATTTAGCACAACTTTAAATATACTTTGATATTTTAAATAATGATAAGTTTGGGTATTTTAGTATAATAAATTTAAATATTTTAGGGAGGATGTTATACCGAACTTTGCTGAGAATTATTTTTAAAATGCCAGGGGCTGACCTGAAGCTCATTTAAGAGGGACGAATATGGGTAATTGAGAAATAAAGGGCTAATGCCTACTCAAAATCAATTTTATACATCTCAAATAATGATGAAAATAACTGCAAGGAGGGGTCCACGTTTCCCTCCCCCCTTCAAATCTGCTCTTCGAATGCAGTGATTTATATTGTCTTTTAATTTCAAATAATAATAATAATACACTATCTTATTTATATGGACCATGAAGGAACGATGGTTCAACTTCCACCATCTGTATCTGAACGACATTTTTTAAACAGCTAATTATATAAAATATAATACAATACAGGTACGTATTACGAAATATTTGTTTCTCACAATTTATTACAATTAAATTACATAATTACAAAACATAAATATTATAAAATATATTTATATAAAAAAATATTCAATATTTATTGTAATCAGATATGGGTAAATATTTAATTAGTCGCATATTTTAAAAGTTTTCTTTTCTCTCGTGACAAATCCCGTTTATCTTGAGATTGGTGCGTGAGATCTAAATAGAAGCGTTTTGTAACTTTTATTATATTATGTTGTAATACGAAATATACGCGTATATAAAGTGCACACATGTATTATGACTATTCAGTAATATCATAGACCGGACAACTATTTTTCAGTCTTCTGTTGAACGATATAGCACAGGGTATCAAGTAAATTGTCCCCAGAATGGTATACAAACTACCGAAGAATAAAATCTGAAAACACAATATTATTTAATAGATATAATATTATAAAATAATGAAAAGTTTTAAAATATATAATATATATATATATATAAAATATCATATTTGTCTTTTTAAAATTTTTCTTTTTAATAACCTATTATTACATAGGTAGTTTAAGAAAAAATGAAAAATTTTATTGCATGTTTGCAAATCCAAAAATTTAAGTGTTAATTTGAAATGTATACTTTTTACATCTATACGAATATATTACCAATATAATCTATAATACAGTATACACCGACATATTTTTAATTAATTATCACCGACGTACCTGTTCAGGAATATCTATCTTAAGTACACTGCCACGAATGAAACATTCTCTGTAGCACAGTAGCAGCACTAAGGATACGAACGAGTTGAAGCAAAACACGAGTGCATAGCATTTATTTTTCAGCTGTTTCGCTATTTCGGACCTATATTAAAATATAAATCGACGCATGTTACAAGAATTGGTTATTATTAAATAATAAATTGTATAATTTTTTTAATCAACCTAAGTCATCAAAACTTTCAAACGTTGAAAAAAAATATGGTGTAAGTCATTTGGACCGGTTTAAAATCATACCAAATGGTGATAATTCGGACATTTTTCTTTATAACTTATTTAAGTCAGTAGGTACTCATAGTGACTTTTCTAATAAACCCTTTTGTTCTCTGGAAAATGAGAAAAAATTGACTTACACCGCTATAACTTTAACCCCTTCATTTGTAGGTCATAATCTAACCTGTAGCCGAATAATTACATCAATTATAATATTATTACAGGTAGGTATATGTTTGTGTAAAGATAGGTAAGTATTATTATTTTTTTTTTAATTTACTTTTACTCACAATGATATGACGAACATAGCTTGCATTAATGCTCCGAATAATATGTACGACAATTGGATAGATAACATTTGTCGGTGAAAGTAACAGAATATCACGCACACGCCAAGTATCATTGAACCCGATCCTATGAACGCATTGCCTTTTAATTCCCAGTTTACGCGTTTTACGCCAATTTTGTACGAGCTGATCGCACCTGTGCACAAAAAAAATAAATAAATAAATAAAAAAATACATTTATAAAATAACATGACTCCGCGTGTAAATGGTTAAGTGATAAATGATTGTAATTATGGATAATTTAGAGGTTATTTACTTATAATAAAATACAAAATCTTATATTTTTTAGTAGGTATTTAGTAGGTACTACCTCCCTATAGTGGAACTAGACAATTTAAAAAACGATGAAGGATTTCTCGTTTAAACATCTATTAATATGATATTGTATTATTTTGAACTATAATATACAAATGTTTACATATTATTTATATAATATGGTACACAATTCCACTTTTGTGCGTCTGCTATATAGATCGTAATATTTTACATACCTATTAACCTTCACCTATTGAACATGTTTTTACGTTAAATAATACATTCACTTACCAATTAGTATTGTCAAGGATTCGACTACTCCATTCGTTTGCTCGTTTTCGCCTAACTCGTGAGTTAAGTATGATATTTTTATCTATGATTACACAATGTTTAACTTAAATAACATATCCACACTTTTATGATTGAATGACATTCAAAACTCACCGTCATGTAGCCCACTATGGCCAAACAATACCAAATAGACCATTTTAAAACAATTAAGTTCGTATACGATTCGTTAAAGTCAGCCCACATTCGTCTAGGAATAGATTCAGACGATGTTTTAGATTGATGCTTTTTATTCTGAAAATAATATAATGTAATTGATTTGTAAGAGATATTTATTTATTTGTAAATGTATTAAATGATCAAATTAGTTGGGTAGGTACATGTTATAATTTGTCGAATTAATCTGAAAACATTATTACAATAATTACATTTTTAATGGCTTACCAATAACGTCGGCTGTTCGTTATTATTTTGTACCACGAGTTCTGCAATAACGTCATTGCTGTAATTATACCGTCTTACCGGTGGTAAAAAAGACGCCCAAACAAATGCGAAAACTACACCTAGAATTGTTGAAATCATTTGTAAAATTATTGTAGTATACGATTTTAGAAAAATTTTAAAATAGACTAATATTGGTTCACTCATTTATTATCGGAGCCATTTATTAAGATTTTACCGTGAAGTGTCAACTGTCAAGTGATATATTTGTCCCTCGTCCAAGAGTATATTTTCATCTGAATTTTTTTTTTTTACCAATATACAGCCTTTTTTGGGAAATTTCTTCAGAGTAGACATTTTTAAATAGGAGATTTCCTATAATTATATTACCTACTATTTAATTCAATAAAAAAATAAAACCAAATTCCACCAAAATATTTACTTTTCATTTTGTAAATACGTATTTTGATAACGATATTATCTTATCATCTTTAGTAGTTAGTACACAATATAACGACTACTGTTTTATATTGGACCATTTACGTAAAAATACTAAAAAAGTACTAAGTAAATTAAAAAAATTAACGCACTTGTCCAAAATACAAATTCATCTATATATATCTACTAGTAAACATTAACAATGTATTATTTATGGTTATTGATTTCAAATTTGATATTACATTATACCTTTATGTTACAATTTACAAAAATTTTATGTGATAATTTGTACCGATGTGTTAATACCAATTTCATCATATACGTTACCATCAGCTGCTACTGGTAAATAATATTAAAAAACTGGGAATCAAAATATCAAAAATTCGGTTTTACTACGTCCCATAACAAGAGTTACCTACTCTAGTACAATTCTAGTTTACCTATTATGTCGGTGGACAGAAAAAATCGACATCACTGAATACAATACATATAGATTGATAGGTATAATGTATACAAAAATTTGTTTATTCCTTGCTTTAATGTAATATTATTGTAATATTTAGCATACTTACTGCCCAAGCTATAACAGGGTAGCTCTTTAACGTAAGTTGTACCATTGATAAACACCATCGTTTGAGCGAATGTAGATGAACAAAATTTGCCCAGCAACATAGCGGTTCTAGCCAAACCCGACGTTGCCTGATAATATCTCTTATCGTGGACCCTTGCAAATAAATAACTGAAGTAAACTACTTCGTAAGATTTGAAAAACGCCACACAGACCTCGGCTACCTGTAAAATAGAGAAATTGCTCGAAAGAATAATGATATTAATATATACTGTTTGTATGTATACATTCGAAATTTGAATTCACAACGTCTATCAATAGAACTTTTCGTTATTTGTTAATTTTAGAATTGATTACGATTTATACTCTTTAAAAACATTGCAAGTAAGTAGCAAGTACCTACTAAGTAAAAAGTGGCTATATTATCTTATACAGTGGCGAAGTTTGATTTGAGTTGTTTGGGGGAGGGGAATCAGTTTTAAAATATGGTATAAAAATATTACCTATATATAAAAACCTCTCATGATTTTTGGGGAAGGAATTCCCCTCATTACCCTTGGATCCATCCCAGTCTTATATAATGTATTGTGTACTGCCATTTTCTATACATAATTATATAATATAGATGAATGGATTTCCACCATAAATGGTATTTGTAGTCACAATATTTTGGTCGTATTTTTACTGTACTTGAATGTTATGATCGAGTTTATATACTAATATACTATATAATATTTTAGTATTATAATGAATAGACTATTTATTTTTATTTTTATTTTTTTGTAAATAATATATTCTTTTTTCTATATTATATCATAATATACCTGTAGGTATATCTTGTGAAAAAGAAAATTCAAAATTATTTATAACATGTACTGTTTAAATATACGATTACAACTCACTTTTAATCGAATAAAGTTAGGTAACATGACGAGATTGGCATAGACGAGAATTCCACAAAACACATTGAATAACATAACCGGTTTATAAAGTAAGTAATCTGTGATTATCATTATTAACAGAACCGCCAAGATGCTGGAATAGTCTCCGAGACGTGTCAACTCATCTGTCACCTATATAGATAAAGGTAGAATAGGTACATATTATTATAAAATAAAACTATTACATATACTTAAATACAAATAATTTAATAAATTATAATTTAAATAATATATGAACGTGAATGATGAGATCATGAATTATAAAAATTTTTAAGGAGAGGTTTAATTATATGATCAGGGAGGGTTGACAGGGGTTAAACCCCCTTCCATGACCACCTCTCCATTATACATTTCTAATTAGGTTTTCGATATTCGTATATATTACTACTCGATCTAAAAAATGATAGTTGATAATTTATAGTTCTTTTAGATTTTGAGCAAATCAAAATTTTTTTTCATTCTTCTACTAATATTTCTATATACGTATGAAAAAAACTACTACGAAAATGCAAAAATGGAAAAAATACGCATATTATGCATAAATTTATTATGGTTATTTTCTCTTAATTCCGGAAATAATGGTCGTAGAGATTTGAACCTGGTATATATGGTATATATGGTACCTGAGTAGATACATATACCTACATATTTTAGTACTTTTTACATTAAAAAATTTTAAAAAATCGTATATTATTATGAATGATTGCATGAGGATAAGATATATCTTTAATTAATCAACATTATTTATATTTATGATAATAAATTATATTATTATTAGCTTTGTATATTGTAAACTTTTTCAAAACTTTTATAATATATTTATTAGTGTTGTCAACTTAATCAGAAACTATGAGCAAGGGAAGAGATAAGCTATGAGTGCCCTCTTATACGAAAAATCACGCCACTTTTAGGGGGTGTGGGGGACACACGAGTAAGATCTCTATGACTTCACTATTAAGAAACTATCTCATATCCTCCTCATTAAATATTTCTAAAATATACGCCTCTGTTTTAAAGTAATATTCTATTTAACTAATTAGTTATATATTTTCCATAAGCTTAAATTTTAAAGTCTAAATTTTACTAAAATAATTTGAATAAAACAAATTTAACTAAAAATGTAATGATTTATACAGAGGTATCAGGTAGCAAAAAGATCTCCCCGATTTTGGAGGTTAATGAAAAATATATATAAGTTTTCTTAAACGTGTTTTTACAAGATCAAAGTAGGTACTTGTAGAAATGTAGTGTAGTTTTATTTTCAGCCGAATGAAAAAGCAAAAGTGATGAAGAACTGCAGGGCATAATATTATATATCAGCACATGAATATTTATAATGAAGGATATTATTTACGTGGTATCAATTTTAAAATCCGCTAAAAATTAAATTATATTATATTTCTTAGGTACTTTGATCCTGTAAAAACAAATTTTGAATAACTTGTATGATATTTTTTTTTATTTAATCTTCCAAATTAGGAAGATTTTTTTACCACACCCACATTTTTAATGGTTAAATATAATACTATAATTTTATATTTTTACTATATACACATACATATCATTAGGGCCGGTGCTAAGAAATATTTGTAGGGGGTCGTCAAAGTAATTTTTCCGACTTATGGTTCCAAATAAGTAAGAAAAAAAAAAAAAAACGATAAATAAGCTAAAAAAAAAAAAAAAAATGTCTAAAACTAGACTAAATGCTAAATTATGACTTTTTTTTATACTAACTGGACTTAATTTTGTTAATTTTTTATTAATTAATGTTCAATTATGTCTTGAGTGAGGGGTCTTTATGACCTCTTAACCCCTCTTCCCTTTGGCCCTGCATACAATATCGTAATATAATATGTAATAGCTAATAGGTATACTATAACTTTCTTATATCTACATTACAGGTTTTTGCTGTTTGTCAGCAATTTATTGCATGTTTTTAAATATACCGAGTGTTTATTCTTTTTCACACAAACTTCAAGAATAACCTCAAATGTTAGTAAATTAAATCAAAACCTATTTTGCATTTTTCGAATTCGGAACTTTTAAGGGACGTATTTAGAGTAACTCATGAGATTTATCGACCCTTAAAACACCCATTTTGATATTTCACACGATTTTTGCGATTTTCATACGCCAGCGTGGTATGATTTCAGTGTGGAAAATGTCAAAAATGTCAAAAATCCATGTGAAAAATCAAAATAAGTGTTTTAGAGGATGACAAATACTATGAAAATATACGTTTTTATTATAGTTAAATAAATCAAATAATTAAAAACCAAAAAAACTACCTATCTAGGTATTTGGAATAACCACAATAAGTATTATTATAATACCTAATACTTAATAGAAAAGTTTTATAAGTAATTTAAATGCCAACAATTTTTATTTTTTTAATTAAGGTTATTATAAGTATGTTAACAAAAAAAAAAAAATATATATATATTATTTGAATTGAATTATGTACGTTAACGATAGTTTGGTTTGTTGTTTAATTGTTTTATTTTATTATTTTATTTTATTTTGAAAAATGAATGTTTTTATAACATTTATTACCCCCTAAAACTCTTATTCCGAAATGTCACACGACTTTCGCGATTTTCAAATGCAGGGTCGCGCCGGAGTCTAAAAATCGTAAAAACTGTGTGAAATATTAAGATAGTATACAGAGTATATATGATAGTACAGTGTAGTAAAATACTATAGAGTATCTGGTAACTCGGTAGGAATTTAATTCGGGAACAATATAATTCCTAAAAAATACTATCGTGCGCGGATCACAAATCATTTTTCGCGCTCCGGCAGACTATATAGCTCCTCGGGCTCCGTTCAAAATCTAAAATGTATTGTTAATAGTAATGAATTTACGTTAATAGTTATATTTATTTACGTATTTTCATATTTAAGTCAACAGTTTAATCCGCTGTTTTTTTAATCGCCATAACGTCGATACTCGAATTAGAAAGAAACAGAAATATAATATAGTATATATAGGACACCCTGTCGGTGTGTATTATAGTACCTGCTACGGTAATAAATACCTACATATTGCACATGAAAATCGCGTTTATCATTCAATTTAATCGATGGGCCAGTGTTTTAAACCATTTGCTTCGTAGTCGTCCACCATGACAGTTGACTATTAGAAAAATTCTCATTTTTTACATAAACATTAGCTTATATTACCCAGATAGCAAAAATGTGTCATAATAATATCATTAAAATATTTTATAAGTACCTATACTGACAAATATTATAGAAAAATTACTGCTCCGAATCTGAAAGACGACGAACATTTTAAAATAATACATCAGTAATATTATGTTATTTGACTAAGAAGATTTAATTTTATTAATGACACTTAGATAATATTATTTTATATTAGGTATATAATATCATAATATTATCATTTTAGTTGAAAAAAATACGTCAGTTTCGGACCTGACACATCACACACTAACCATAAAGTACCATTATATTATTACCTTCTCGGAAAGTACTTGGTTTTTTGTTGTACATTTTCCAAAAAAAAAATTTTAATTCCGACGTCTGGGTTTAAACCAGTGACCACCATTTAATTGAAAATTTTTTTTTACTAAGGCTTAACCGATCGTGCCACGCTCCAGTGATATGAACCTAGTCGGAATTGTGAGTACTTATATAAATACTCATAGAAGAGTATACGATAACACACATGGAAAAAGAGGAAATAATTTTTGAATTGCCACTGCGCATTTAACAACAGGCAGAACAGGCTCAGACTGATGACCAGGTGTGCGTTATACACTCCGGTATATAACATACTAGCTAAAATTCAATTTTTTGATAAGTCCAAAACTGAATTTTGGATTGCTTGTAAATCAAAGGAAACTGGGAAGTAGACCTAGATCCCCGCTGTTTAGGCTACCCTCTTTTTGCTTAAAGCCACTATCATGGGTGCCAATTTGGGAACCAGGGTAGGAACATGTCTCCCTTTGGGAAATATTAAAAAAAGTGACTTTTAGTATGTTGTATACCGAAGAGTCTAACACAATTTAATGCCAGTCCGAGTCCGATCTGACTGTTATTAAAATCGTAGTGCCAGTTTAAACCATTTCCCCTCCTTCACCATTCCTGTATTATCATGGTATCTATGTTATATTAAAATTACGCAATTTAAAAATAATATTATTAACTAAACTTTAACGATATTAAAAAATAATTGTTACAATATTAAGGTTTATAAGGTCTAATTATAAAATTAGAACGTTTTTAAAGTATGAACGTATGAAGTTACGAATGGAAACTTAACTAAACTTAAAACCAGTACTCCTATCAACAATTTCATATATTTAAACGTTCAATTG
Organism: Pemphigus obesinymphae; assembly: GCA_025469235.1. Taxonomy (NCBI): domain Eukaryota; kingdom Metazoa; phylum Arthropoda; class Insecta; order Hemiptera; family Aphididae; genus Pemphigus; species Pemphigus obesinymphae. Next base: position 29,016 of record JAIPRL010003518.1, read on the forward strand.
GCATATTTAATTTTTAATATCTTTGTTTTTGGCAAAAGTGGTCCGCAAAGGTCAAAGTTGACATATTATTATAATTTATAATTATAAAATAAAAATATAATATTACCATTATAGAAATGCTATCTGGGATAATAAAATATCTGGGTGCTAAAATTCTATATATTAAATTCTGCCTCAAGCCCAAAAATGATTTTGCAGGTTCAAATACATAATTAGAAAATATTCCCTGGGTGGGCCCATTTATATCAACCTAAACATTGTTTATTGATTTTTTAATTCACTATTTTCTAAGAGGTTTATGCATTATATAAATTTAAATTTATCATTTACGAGTCATACAATTTTTTTGTTTTAATTTTTCAGGTTGTCAATGCGTTTTTTTATTAAAAGTTCAGCAACTTTTATTTTATGATAAATATATTATGATTGGAACTAAAACTAAAAAAATATTGTTTTTCATAAGGAATGTAACAATATTACCTATTATTTAAACGTTTAAGCTATAGGTAAACACACATTTTAATCAACTAAAGTTTTTGATGATTTCTAAACGGAAATTTTTATATTTCTTGGGCGGGGTTTTTTTTTAAAACCTATTACTGTAGTAGAAATAATATTAACAGTCAATATAGTGACTGTTTCAAGTGCCTTACAGCAAACATTTTCAACGTCCAGATTACGAGAGATATATAATAATATATATAGTAAATATATATTCTAATTAGTAATTTATAACAATTTTTCGTGTTATTTTCCTTATAATAAGTTTTTCGTTACACTTTTGAAAACTACTTATAAAATCAAAACATTTCCCGTATGAAATACAAACTAGAATAAATTTTCCATCAAAAACCGCTATACCAGAAAACTCTTACTTTACTTCTGCTTAAAAAAGTATATACATTCATAAAAAAAAACACATTATTGTAAAACCAATACATTCCTCGCTACGTTCAGAATCTAGAATATCGCTAGAAAATGGAATATAAACACATGTAAAAATAAGTGGACTATGATTTATCAAGGAGTCGGAGAATTCTGTGGAAGGTATGGTTATAGTCATAGGAAATAATGTAAGATGGGATGATAAATAAAAAATGGAATTTCATGAAGTGAAATGGAATACGGAGATGTATGTAGAAAAGAGTAAGTCAGGAGCATCAAAGGAGCCTTCAGGGAGAGAAGAAATAAAAGAAAGGTCAGCATCATATTTGCGATTAGAATAGGTATTTTAAGGATAGTGCGAATGAGGGAACGTTTCGGGGGTGATTAATTCTTAATAAATATGCAGCAAATTCTAAGATGGACTAAAGAGCAAAATAGGAAGCGTAGACAGGTGCTAGAAAAGAAAATACCAGCTAGTGTTTAGTTTCACAAATTCCAAAACTTTTAAAGCTCTATACGCTTCTACCAACAATAATACTTATAAATATATATTATATATAATAATATAATATATATTAGCTAAAAACATTGGTGGGCGTAAAATGAAAATCTAGATCTCGAGCAATGTGCCGTCGAAGTAGTAGGAATGGATGAAAAGCGAGCGACTCCAGCAAATGGACATATTATAGGCGCCAGGTTTGAAAATTTCATGGTGGGCTCACTATTTTATAAACTCATGTATTGTTTTACCTAACTCTTACCATATATTTCTTATTTTCATTTTCCTTAAATTTTTCGTTGAATAATTATCAAAATATAGTTATTTGTTGTTTTGTATGTTATAACATTTTGATTTTTAATAATATTAATATCATGCAAAATCACAAGACAAAAATTTAAAAAACGCAAATTTATTTTTTAAATGTATATATTTTATAAAGAAAATATATTTTTCCACACTTTGGAATTGTTGATAAATTGGTTTGCAACGATTTCTACATTTATTTCTTCATCGCCGTGAACATGAAGAATGGAAATATCATTCAAACGTATTTGGCCCATTATAGACCTTAAATGTATGTCTTAAGTCTGCGAAGTGCAAAATAAGATCTTTCAGATGTATATGACGATACTGGTATAACTAACATTATACCTAGGTACATAATATTTTGTTGAACTCCGGTAACATTTGACGTAGTGCATCATCGTTTTTCATTAGCTTCAAGAAATCTTCAAAATTTTTAATTGGAACCTTCCTTGATTTTGTTACATCCAAAAACATATCTTTGTGTAATTTCAATTTATCACCATCAAAATCAGATCCATAATTTATTATTTACCTTGTTATTAAGATTTATATCTGTATCTTCAACGTCATCATTACATATATTATTATCAACGATATTTGTAGTTTTAACACTAAAATACTAAAGTAAAGAATTTTATTTTCAATAAAATATATTATAGTATGTTAATTAAAAAATTTTAATTTAGGATTTCGTATTTTGAATCTTTATAAACAGTTTGAATGTGATAACAAAATATGATAGAAGGTTCACGGTCTTAGTAAACGGTGACGGGCCACCTAGATCCCCGGTCAACTAGAACTCTATGGTTATCCGAAAAAATGTTTAGGTTAACTTGATACCGTGTAAATGATAACAACATAAATTTACGGATATCAATATAAAAAAAAACATTTATCTATCTCAATTAATTTGTTAAAAATAAAATTAATATTTTGTAGATGTATATAAAAAATATTGATTTTTTTATAATGAGAATCGTGGGGGGCTGCAGCCCCAGAGCCCCCCTGTACATGGCGTCCATGCATAATATGGCATTTTTTGAGATTATGGGAAAGTTTAATATGTTGTACACAATCACAAAATATATTGTTAGATATTAGACATATGTTCTAATCGGAGGAGAAGATATAGTCAGACGGGGAACTTATTTACATATATATATATATATATATATATATATTTGAATATTATCGGAAAATAAAAGGATATTTGCAATGGAAATACAAGATAATAATTTTAATTAATTGACAATAACTATGCGTTGTTAAAATATAAATGAACCTTAGTACACAATAATGTAGGTATCTAGATACTTTGCACGCATGTAAACAACTTTATGTATAAATATAAGTGGCCCCGTCGAAAGAAATGTGCAATATATACTTGGCACACTATATACCCATATTATAAATGGTAAATATATCGATCAACATAAATTTCAAAATTATCGCTAGGTAGGTACTATATAATTTGATTATCAAAAATAACCTTGTAAGCTGCAATATTATATTATTTATATTAAATAATAATTAACATGCGTAGGTATACCTAGGTATAGATAACAAAAATATATTTCTTGAAGATGTTTCATTTCAAAGTAAGCATCTATATTCAGGTAATTAGTATTTAATAATATATACTATTTGATTACATTATATACGCGAAAATATTAAATCAGTTTTCAATTTCATAATGAAAATGAATAGGTCAATAGTATATAATCAGTGTTGGGTAAATTATTTTATTGAATTACTTTAAAAGTAACGAAGTTACAAATGAAGTTACTTTTTTTCATAAAATGTTAGAACTGATAATAATTATCACATTTGAGGAACGTCTAAATCACGGTCTTAGAAAAAATCATCGGTCTAAATCATAGATATTTGATTAATTATATATCTATGGTATAAATCATACATACGCGCAAGTAGATACTATATCATTATATCACAGAATATCTAGAATTCTTATCAATTATCAATATTAATAATAAATGATAAGATCTTTTGGTAAGTGATCCACGAGGCATGAACATGATTTTAAAGATTCTATAGTTTCTTTAAATTACGTATGTACCTATTATATGCTAAATAAAGTTCTTTATAGTCATACTATATATACTCAATATTCAATATAAATAAAATTACTTGTTATCTATATTATATGTATTATGAAAATTATTATCTGTAGAGTTACTATACTAATTATTTATCACTTCCATTTGGGTAACAAGAGTTGACTCGGAGTCAACAATATGACGTTTTCCAACGGTGATCGGAGAATTAAAACACTGTTTTTTCGAACGACATACAGTTGATTATAAATCACTATATAGTAACTCGAAATTAATTTCCGAATCCAAATTATTTTTTTGTATATTATTTAAAATTGTGCTCAAGATGGGTATTTGTTAAATCTAACTCTTTGCCTGACCCAACTAAAATATGTCTCAGTATTTCATTCGTATTAATTCAAAAAACCAATTTTAATATACAAAAAGTTTGTATAAACCTATATTTTCAAGACTTTTCTTGATTTTTCGCCAAAGTATCAATGTAACGAAACAGTATGTTATCTTCTATAATAATTAATAATGTTTAGATAGATACAATTTTTTTATTACGTTAAAATTCAAGAGAATACAGTTATAAACTAAAAATCAAATTCTTTTCCAAACTTTAAACGGGTTTTCTTATTATTTTACGAAAAACCGCTAATTTTACAAAAAAAAAAGAATTTATTATTTTAGTATTATATTTAGTACTATGGTTCATATAGCTTTTCGTCTAATTTTGAAAATTAAATGAATTAGGTACACGAAAAAAATGAAAATTCATCACCTTTCCATAAAACATTAACCTCTCTGAGGTACGGTAAGGAGTCGACTTATCACCTCGAATTTTATCATCATAATTATTTCAGTACACGGAACAATATTCCGGGTACTTGGTACTTTGGCTATGAAAGTAAAAAACGTAGGTACCACATTATACAATTTCTAATAAAAATAGAATACAATATTGTTAAATAAAGGTATAGTAATACGTAAATAGATTAAAATAATACTAAATACGATTTACGCAACGCATGCTTATAATATTTAAGTTATAATATTATATTAACGTAAATAGGTACTGTATACCTATACCTAATTTCTTGTATAGTTCTCAAATATATTGAAAATAGAAAAAAAAAATCGCCAATATTTTTAAATACAATTATAAAACGTAATTTTAATACTTATGTGTATTATACCTGAGATACAGTAATGTTTACTCGTGGACTGGTGAGATACGTGGTCATGAAATGATCCAGCGGTCGAAATTCTACGGCAAATGCGAACACCACCACGAGGACAATAATCGTTGTCCAGCTATGCATTTTGAAAAGTATATCAATCACATTTATTCTTGAGATAAAAAAAAAAAAAATTATCGTAAATATAGACGCAAGTTCAAGCCATTATTGTTGGATCGTTGTAGACGTAATATTATTTCACGCACGTATATTATTGTGACTATAGTATTATACAAATAACGAGAAGATATTATGTTTACTTTCGCATTCATTTCAAACATCGGCCTGCGCAGAGAGTGAGAATACGCAATCAAACAGGTTTATAAAACTAGTAGAATACAGTTCTATGTTATATGCATGACCTACTATTTATGAATAACATGTTATGTGTATATAATTTTTTTTTGTGAAAAATACAACTATATGTTGTTATTATTTTTGTAATATTATTGAAAAACACAAATGCAGACATTATGGTACAGAAGTGATGGGCACTCGCGTAGTCTTATATTCGCCCATCTCAGTTTATAAATTATTCGTATTTTCAGATATTAATGTATGTAATACCATAAGATTATTGTGATGTTTTACTTTTCTTTCATAAATTTTATAATTCAATTAATAATTACGGATTAGTTATTAGATATTATATCTACCTATTTACAAGAAAACCAATCCTAGAAATAAAAATTTAGAAATAATCAAAAAAAATAATATATATATATATATATATACTCGTAAATGGTAAATTGATATAATTCATAAATCTCTCAGAAGTTATTGAATTGAGAAAACCTTAAACAATGCTCGGGTCAATATAAATAAGCCCACGTAGGTTCATATTAAAAAAAGCAAATATAAGTAACAAGGATTTTAGACACAATTTTATAAAATCAAATTATATTAAAAAAAATATCTATAAAATCTGTATTATGCAAGATCTATAAAATTGAGTTCAGTATAATATCAAGTCTTATATAAAAAAATTCCTAATTTAAAATAAAATAAACAAAAGATTCGTCTATAGATATAGGTGGTGATAGTTAATCCTTTCGATCCTTTCGAACATGATTGTGTATTATTATATATTTTTTATTTTAAAAGCTAAGTTAAAGCAGTCAAAGAGCATTGAAAATATTATTATGTTAATACAGTGCTACAGTAAAATATATTGAATGTACATTTCAAGTCTATTTCTGAACGAAGTTCGATGTACATTGTACCTGATATTATTTTCCGGTGCATAAATATTGTTCGCTATTTTTAGTAGTTTTCTATAATAGATAATCCTTATTTTTGACATTAGATTTAAGTACCTAGTAGATCGATTTTTTTAGGTAATTTTAACCCTTTCATTACTAGAACAATTGCATAAGTGTTCCTGCCATGCTGAAGATATTGGATTTTTCATTCACTTGAATATTCATTTCCAAATCCTAAAACTAAATATTTATTTTTTCATCATAATTGACCAACATATTTTAGTTTTTCCAGAGTAGGTACAACGAAAGGTTCCTAAAATTAGGTAGTAGAGTTTGTTTGTTATCAATAAGGAAATTGGTTTTTGATAGTACTTTGAACATGACATTTTTCTATTTTTCCAGTAGTTTCCTTATAAGTATGAAGAAAAACTACCATCTAAACTATGTGTATGATTTATGTGTACGTATATAATATATACCACCTGTAAGGAAGTAAGACGTAGTGTGTTTACATCACGGTTATCCACTAAGGTTGGAGCTCGATACTATTAGCCCGTACGTTAAGGCTGTTGAAGTAGCGTGACTAGTAAACTAAGAGCGCTAACAGTATTTGAACTGATTTTAACATATAAAACATAGGACAAACCGTTATTTTTTCCTTATTGAAACGAAATACTTAAATTTTTTAATAAAAATCAAATAAAAAATTTGTAGAGAATTTAATTTTAAATCGGGACCTTTAACGAAAAAATGATTACTAGCATTGATTATTTATATAGTATACTATATATAATCAATGTTATTAGTTATCATCACTGTTATTATCACGTAATAAGTTTGTGATTATTACACAGAATATTCTATGGTTGTTATATTATTTGAAATTTAAACTTTTCCCTCTTAAAAAATATTAACCACGGTTACCTATAGTATTCTATGACCTATATAGGTACGAGTAATATATGATTAACTTTTAGACATAAATAAATAAATTATTCATTTGAAAATGGTAAGGTGTTGCGTGGTTGGTTGTAAGTCGGATTATGACAGTAATCAATAATAAAGAAAAAGTGCATCGATTTTGTGTACCTAAAAGTGATGAAGTGAGTGGCGGGTGAGTGGTGAGTTTTATTACAAATTTTGAACGTTGTAATGTTTAATTAAAGGTATAAAGTAAATCGAGCAAAACGAGAAAAGTTTTTTTTTGGGGTAGGTGGGTGGTATTATTTATATTGCCCCGATAAGATTTAAATATTCAAACAGCCTCTGAATATACACATACATGTATATATATAATAATACATTGATGCTCCGCTTAGAATCGTATTTATCGAAAGCAATGATTTATTGCTGCTTTCAAATTTAAAATAATAATAATACACAAAATACATAATAATAATAATAATAATAATAATTATAATAATAAAAATAATAATACACTATCCTGCCCGATGACCGAAGAGATGATAAGTCCATCATCACAAACTGGACTACTTTAATTTTCACTTATATCTCACGATATATTTACTACAAAAATTTAAAGTAGACTTGATCTATATAAAATTGACTTCCCTACAAATTAATTGAATTATTTGAATTCCATGAAAAAAAAAATTAAAAGTTTTGTTTCAATAAGGAAAAAACGATTTTCCGTCCTATGAATTATATGTTACAATCAGTTCAACTACTATACTAGTGCTTTAGTTTGCTAGTCGCACCACTTCAGCATACGATAACGCGCTGAGCTCCAAACTTAGTAGATAACTGTGGTTTACATACACATTACACACACACACACACACACACAAACACAAACACGCATACAATATATACATACAATGATTTATTATTGTTTTCGAATCTAAAATAATAATAATAATAATGCATTATCCTGTTCAAGGACCGAAGGAACGATTAACCAACACTCACTACATTTTTTACATATTCTACCCGATGTACGAAGTGTTTCTATTCCCTACTGACTGGACATTTTACTTTTGTAACACATTTGCAGTCCTGTTCACTTTTCTAGAAAATAGCTTAGAATCCAAAATGAAAATATAAAAATATAAGTTAATAATCATAAAATTATTAATTATAGTGTTATGAAATATGATAACTGTTCAAAATAATCATATCGGCTCAAAATTATGGCAATGACTCGACCGGTAAATTACTTCAGAGTCATAATGGGTCATGATTTACAAACGAGTGATTAAAAAAATTGCTGTTTAAATTGGAATTTTTGGGTGATTGCAATGATTTATCTTTGTTTTCAAATTTAAATTTATAATACAGTAATATTACACTATTCTGTCCAAAGACCAAAAGATAACGATACCACTCGACAGCTGGACAGCTTTTCAAATAGTTAAATTTAAATTGTATATTTTGATCAGAGCGAGGAATCTATTGATTATACAATGTAGGTACATTTATATATATTTTCTTTAGAAAAAACTTTATGAGTATAATGAAACAAAAAGTCAAGTAGAAGTTTAATTAAGAACTTTTTTAATTGTAATTTCGTTCTGACTTCTAGACATGGTACATTCAATATGTCTTAAAACTACCATTTATAATGGAAAATTTATTATAATAATAGGAAAATAATAAGTAAAGGTGTCATGCAATTACTATATTATACCCAGAGCTTAAAGTGGAAAATAATTCCAGGGAGGACTAATGTCCCTATATAGTTATATAAGCGTACCGTATATCAATATATTTAGAATGTATATGCAATATGTATAGTATATACAGTGATCTTTTTAAAGTATGCTCATCCCATTTTTAACCCCAAACAAAAACAAATTTGAAATTTATTTCATGTAACATTTAAAGCACTAATAAATAATAATAATACATATTTATAAAATAAATAATTTTTTATAAAAACTCAATATTTTGAAAGAGAATATATTTTTCATAATAATAAAGTTATACGAGAGTAAGGAGTGGTTGCCATTCAAGAAAACAAAAAAAACTAAAAAAAACCATATAGATAAAAAGTAGTATAAAAATGTATTACTACACAAAAATATAAGTGCTTTAAATTGAATAAGAAAAAATAAAATGTACGCATTATACATGGTTAAAAGTGGAGGCGAATATGCTTAAAAAATCACGCTGTGTACCTATATATGAATCTCAATTTTAAGTTATTTAATAGCTATTTTAAAATAAAACAATTATAAAGTGCTTAGATAGGAACATAAATTGTATTTTATTTTATAGGTACCTATATATGTTTTTTTAACATTAAATAACAGAAATTCATAAAAATGTAACATATATAAAATATATGTTATACATAATATGTATATTGTAATATATATATATATACAATATTATTATTATCTTAGTATACAGATATGTATTTTAATGTAAAATAAGTAAATTTAAAGCTTTAAACATTTTTAACATGTAAATCCAAATAGGTATTGACAAGAGACAAAATTACCAATGAGGCATATATATTATTGGTAGGTAGTTACAACATTTTAAGTACGATTTTAATAACATATTTCTATTTTATTTTTGATATTGCTTTAGGTACCTATACTTATTATAGCAAATTAGACAATTAACAAAAAGCCTAACGTTTTATAAAAAGGTTATTTAAAAAAAAAAAGATAATCAATGTCTTTTTAAAATTTAAACTTAGTTGACATGTAATACTAATATTATATAGGTACACTACTTATTAGGCCTAGACACAACTAATTCTATTTAATATACGGTAATTTATCTGTTTAAAATACAGTAGGTTCTATATATTATAATAGAAAGTTATGTGATGGACTAAATTAAAATCTGTATAATATTTATTAGGAAATATATTCATAGTAACTTATCAAAATGATAGAACTTCTTAGCTGTAATAATAATAATATAATGTTTTATATAATGCTTCTATATTTTGGTAGCTATGTCAAATGATCAAACAAGAGCCATATACGTTTAAACAGAATTATATATTATATAAATAAATATATACCAATTACCTTCACGCAGTTTCATTATTATCACTGTATAGACTGACATTTCATTCTCTGCCACATTAATTATTTCTCTAATACACAAAATATAAATTTTAATTTAAACATATAATTTACAGTATCCGTTCTTGGCACATAACTGCTTTAATAAGAAACGTCAATATTGTTGTTCTTCGACATAATGTACTAATATATGGCATAAATGACAGAAGTATATTGACTGTTTACTCATCGCGACAATACATTTTGTGGATAACAAACTGCAAAAACATTTTTAAATTAACACTAAAATTTCATTTAATATACTAATATTATTACTATAATATGGTAAACAGATACAATTTCAGGTATAATATATATGACATTCAATCTTAAAACCATACAGCAAGCATCTTATGAAAATACCACCTATTACTATAGGGGTGTCGACTGACACCCATGGTTTAAAGTAACACGACTGGTGCATGTGGACCAAATACATCAGCGTGTGGGACCGGTTTAAGATTCTATCTTAGTCCGTGATTTCTATTAAACATATTTGATAAAACTTAAATAATATATTTGAATATTTGATAAAAAAAAAAAAAAGTAAAAACTATAAGATTTAATTACAAAGGAAATCTGAATTATATTGATTAACATTTGGTTATAATTTGAGCGTTCCGGAGTATCTTACGGAGAAATTGTTAAAGGGGACGCTTTTTAACCACCGTTAGATGTAAGGGGACTGAGTCCCCACTTTAACCCCTGATTATACCTAATATATAGTATGATGACGTCATACAATTTTCAAAAAGAAAAAGAAGATCGGTAACAATTTCATCTACCAGAAGATTTAAATGATTTGATCCAATAATATTGATACAATATTTAGGTGTATTATACACAAAAATAGGTCTCCAAATGTTTTACGCCTCCCCCTCCCCCCCAAAAAAAAAAATTACCACTGAGAATTAATCCCCGTCCCCTCTTATTGATCTATGACATATGGTTTTTAATAGTTTTCCTTTATGGCATCTTTTATAAGTTTTATTATCCTACTAAATAGATATTATTAATTATCGGTTGAATATTGCTTCAATCGGTTCAGCGGTTTTTCTCAATGTCCACGTTTCAGAACCGTATAGAATAATAAAATTGGTCGTAATAATGTCGTATGTACATCCTCATTTTTAAATTTCCTATAGATAGGGTCCTAGATTTAAGGACTTTTTCTAACCCATAATATCCCTTATTTTCTAGTTATATTCCCGACGACACCTTAGCATTATTATTCAGCGTTATAATCGACCCCTGCAGATATTTAAATGGTGATACTCTTTTGACAATATGTCCATTCAATGTGTTATTGTAATCCACCATTTCTGTTTGTAACAATTACGTATTTCGTTTTTTCACCGTTAACTGCAGTTAATTCTACTTTCTCCGCATTATTTATAAGTTTTTTTCCTGCGCACCTATCATAGGTGGAAATCCATGGAAAATGTTGGGGGGCTGACAATTTGTATGATCAACAGATCCGTAGGGGCTTCGCTCCGCACACCCCATGATTATGTTTAAACATAATTAAAAACAATTTATTTATATATTTATATAATAATACACACATATTATTTGTTTCACAGACATCTCTACCATTTTTTCAACAAAATTGAAAAACGATATTTTAATCATTTTATTTTTTTCAGAAAATGTTTTAAGAACTTCTTCATTATTAATTTATCCTTGAATCTGATTTCCAATGTGTAAAATTGATAGTGTTGAAACGATTTTGAATCATTGATGTTTTCAGCCATGTGTTTCATCGGAGAGAAGCTACGCTCACAGGTAGCTGAACAGTGAATTAATCGGTATAACTATGACCACTTGCAATAGTCTATATAAATTTGGATATATGTTATGTTTAATAACATTTTTAAAATCGTCTATTGTGAAATCTTACCACAAATACGTATATAACTCTATAGGGCCCAAATGTTGATGACTTGCATTAATTTTTTTTTGAACGTCTTAGCTGTGATGCTTTTTTAGTTAAAAATGTGATTCGATAACATACGAATCTAAAGGACTAATTTTTATTTTGAATTTTTTTTTAGCAATTTTTGGCTTATTTTGTTTTTAAGGATATATCTTTTGACATTTTAAGGTCAATTTTTATAATCTTAGGTTATTTTTAAGTCATATCTTAGGTTATTTGTCAATAATCGATTGAAAATTAACTAGTTTATTATTAATAATAATTTTTTTTTAATTATTGTTTTACATAATATATATTTTTCACTTACAATTTAACATTTGTACCTATATACATTTTAGTTTTAAAAATATTTTTTTTTGAAGTTTAGGTCATAAAAACATTTTATAGGTGTTTTAGAACATCCAAGCCTTACATATATAAGTAACCGTGGTCCACACTAAGCCAGTGACCACCGTAATCAGTAGAACAAAGAATATAAACACTTTATATTTTATAAATAACTTAGAATTAAAATTAAAATTTGATTATCAATACATTAAAAATTTTAATAGACATTTGCTGAACCAAATATCATTGGTAGGATTAACAATATGCATATGCAATAATCAAATTTTAACAAACGAATATTTGTTGAAATAATACAATTTTTATTATTTTAATGTACCTATATATTGTTAAATTAATAAAAAAATGTGTTTACAATAACAAATTAATTTTGTACATAAAATATATAAGTTATAATTTAATCAAATTAATTTGTAAATATCAATAAAGATTTTATTGTTATGATAAAAATTGTTATTAAATTGAAAAAATATTCCGTTTAAATTGACTATTTTGATTAACAAATGGGCGTTTGTTCTACGAAGAAGAAAAAAGTAAGAAACACAAAATATTTATAATTGAATTAACAAAATAAATTTGTATTCAATTGGACAATTTTACCCAAGACGTTGATAAAAGATACTGTTAAATCAATAATACGTTCTGTTATTTTACTGTTAAATCAACAAATATTTTATTTCTAAATCAACAAACATTTTATTGGACGTATATTAACAACCATCATATTATTAAATGAATCTACATTTTTATTGAAATCACAGATATATTTGGTTCAGTGTTGGATAAGTGTGTGTAGAAAAGTACCTACGTATGATTTTCAAAACGTTTTATTACCATACGATATAATAATGTCGAAAAAAATAACCAAACCGGCGTTTTTTGAAGGGAGGAGGCTAAACCTACCTATGCCCCCTCCACCAATTTACGCTTATGACGCCTATCTAATTTTTATACAAGTTTTCGAATTTACGTCATCGCCCCGCACTGTCCAGATTTTTTTTTAATGTCCCAAAAATTTTATGGGACTCTTTTGGTCTTTTACAAAAACTACATAGTGCATGCAGCATATCGCGATGTCTATATATTATCTATTTATCATTACATAGTCTTGGGGTTGTAGGTACCCCTATAATATGTATGAATTTATTATTTTAACCGTGAGATCGATGAAGTATATATATAAGGGTGGCAGTAAGGGACATCGAAGAGGCTGCAGCAGGGTATATGTAAGCGGATATATATATATATATATATATATATATAGAGAGAGAGAGAGAGAGTGGAAAGGAAATGGATGAAGACGTGACGACGCCGATGTCGAATATAGCATCGACTGGGTGTGTGTGTGGGGGGGGGGGTGGATCGGACGGCGGTATGTGCGCGAGTCGTCGTCTTCGTCTTCGTCGTCGTCGTCGTCGTGACGGTAGGACGGCAGCGCCGCCGGTTCAATACTCGGTAATCAAATTGTCGTGCACGGGGGCGCCGTGTCGGAGAGCTTAACTATTAACCCGCGCGGCGTCGGGCCGCTAAACAATAAACATGGCGACCGTGGTGTAACCCAGCCGGTAGCGCGGCGACGGGCCGTCTGCGCACGCGCCCGCCGCACTATTTCACTTCTAACTCTTTCCGGTTGGTCCCGGCCGCACACCGCCCCGGACACCCGGCCGCCCCGGGGGGGTGTGACAGCGGTCGGCCGACCAAGATTAAGCCTCTCCGGGTCGAACCTCAACCCCCTCGGCCGACGACACGGCCGCCGCCGCCCTCCGCCGCGTTACGCCGCCGCGACTTTTACCGGCCGACGAGTTAAGCTCCCGGGACCCGGGGCATAAGCCAAACGCGAACCGGATACGTCACTCGTATAACACTGCGCCGCGTACAATATTATTGCGTATACATTATCCGGATTCGCGTTATATTTCATTCGGATTCGCGCTCGAATTTTTTAATTTGTACCTACTATAGTTCGATACGTTTTTGTACACGCGCGGTATTTCCAGTACGTTTCGGTTATTCCACAGTTCAACGATATAATATTTCCAATATTTTCCAATATCGTTTAATCGTCGACGATACTATAAGAGGAGAACTCCCGTTCGAGAAAATCGTCTACATTCTATATCAGTAGAACGGATCGTATATCATAGCGTAATATTATATTATATTAACGACATTATATTGTACGCCGATTTCCGATCTCGCGAGGTAAGTGTCGAGTAATGTTTTATTTTTATTTTTATTTTTTCTTGGATTTTGTTCACCGCGACCATCATAATGTCTATACACTGAACCAAATATATCCGTGATTTCAATAAAAATACAGATTAATTTAATAATATGGTTGTTAATATTATATACGTCCAATAAAATGTTTGTTGATTTAACAGTAAAATAACAAAACGTATTATTGATTCAACCAATATCTTTTATCAATGTCTTGGGTAAAATTGTCTAATTGAATACAAATTTATTTGAATTAACCAATATTTTGTGTTTCCATTTCTTTCTTCTTCTTCGTAGAACAAACGCCCATTTGTTAATCAAAATAGTCAATTTAAACGAAATGTTTTTTCAATTTAATAACAATTTTCATCATAACAATAAAATCTTTATTAATGTTTACAAATTATTTTTATTAAATTATAACTTCTATATTTTGTGTAACAAAATTAATTTGTTATTGTACACACATTTTTTTATTAATTTGACAATATATAGGTACATTAAAATAATAAAAATTGTATTATTTCAACAAATATTCGTTTGTTAAATTTTGATTATTGCATATTGTTAATTCTATAAAGATGTTTGGTTCAGTGTATATAAATTCATGATAAATAGATCATCGCTCATCGGCGGGGACAGCGCCGGGGTTACGGGCGAGACTCAAGAAAAAATAGTTATTATAAAAAAGTATATACCAGGTATTTACGCGTACATAGGTTTATAGGTTATATAACCTTTTTTTTTTTTTTTTAGTAAATATTTTGTAAATCTGAGTATTATATTATAATATATACTTAATAACTGTTTTTTTTTTTTTTAGTAAATACGTTTATTACTGAGTAAAATTCGGTTTTATAATTTTTCTTCTTTTTTTCTTTACTCTTGAAGTTCGGTTCGATTTTTTGAACTTCAAACTGTTCGACCCACATTTAATTAAAATGTATAATCTCAGACTATAGTTATATTTACAATTTAAACAAAAAATCATTATTATTATGATAGATAGAGTTTTATAGATAGAACTTTTCCATCATACACACATAAACTATAGATAGAATCTTTTTTATAACCCCCTTATAGGTCGTATATACACTAATATATTAACAAATATCTATATAGAACTTATTCCTACTAACAATATAATATTCTCAGAATAATTATCTAGTATTCTATCTAGTACAAATAAAATAAATAAGTTACACAATTCTCATTGTTATTATTTAAAATACTTTCTGAACATGTACCTATTTCAAAAAAATAATATGCCTATTCGAAATATATATTTGTGTAATATATATTTTTAATTATAATAATTATACTTGTATTTAAGCATACTTATATACGATAGAAAAAATCAATCTTAGATTCTGAGCACATGTATATAGTAAATAATCTTAAAATATATAATATATAGGTACATATTATAATGAAAATAAATATGTGTTTTTTATATAGGTATAATATATATAATAAATATATATATACTTTTTCGGATAGAAGAAGTCTATTTACTGTTTTCGGATATAAAGCTTTATGATAGGAAATTTATTTTAGTTAACACTTTAAAATATAAGAAGAAATGTTGAGGTTTTAGAGGTCGGTTTTCCTTTATCCCGTGTGGTTTTCTTAAACATAGGTATAACTACCGAAAATAACGAAAATTTGTTTAAAATCTGCAGAAATGTAATTACATACCTCTGTGAGGACCTAAATATTTTGATGACTTAATTATTATTTATTACTTTATTAGCTATTCTATAACATGTAATGTAATTGAATTTTTTTTAAAGATATATTTTGTATAGGTATTCATATATAATGATTTTTACATACTTTACTTTACGCTTGTTTTATAATTACAAACTTTTGTTACGTAGGTACCTATATGTTGTTAATAGAAAATAGAAATCATTTAAATTGAATAAAATATTTCATTATATTGTAAATTATTTTGAACTAAATTTATGTAGTCGTTATGTATGCATTTCGTATAATTTATTTCATAAAAATTAATATATACTAAAATAAAGTAGATACAAATAATAATAATAATACATATAATATAATATTAGATACTTCTGCACATTTTAAGTCTAGAAATTATTATCATATAGGTATACCTAAGTATTTTTTTTATCGTATAAGCAAAACTCATAAAGGGATTAATAGAGGGCTTAGCCCTCTTGAAGTTATAATTAATCCCCCAATTCGAATATATCAATCAATTTTTAACAATGCTACAATTGTAATGTATATGTTACAGGCCAAACTGTTTTTTAGGCCAAACCAGTTTATCCTAGGACAAACTGGTTTATCCTAAGTTCGTTTGGATAAACTAGTTTGTTCATCATCAATCAAACATTCAGTGGGGACAGGACAAGGATTTGTGAGGTGTAGTTGTGTGAAAAATTGTACAACTGATAGATGCCTCTGTAAGAAAAATAAGATCTTGTGTAATTCAAAATGCCACAAAAGCAC
>JAIPRL010003519.1:0-46219 GCA_025469235.1 Pemphigus obesinymphae
ATAGGATCTACCTGATTTTAATCAATTAATTAAGTACTATATTTATGATTTTTAAGTTATGTGTAAACAGTTAAGGCATTATGTATTGATTTTAAATAGTTTTTTTTTTTTGTTAACTGTCGCTTGTTAACTGTGATTATCAGTTGTCATACAAATTTACATATTTATGTAAAATAGGTGAAAAAATTCCAGGTGCTATATAATTTCCATACAACAAAAAAAAAAGTCACAAATATAGATATACAATATAGATCGATGTAGTAAGTAAAAAATTTAAATTTTATAACTGGTCTCCCCAGCCATTGAGGTCTGGACACGTCTATGACTTATTTACTCTCTTAACACCCTTTGTTAAATTTTCTTACATTTAATTTAAATTGCCCTTCACATCCCACATTCCAGTCTCATTCAGCTTCTTTATGAATATATATATACTTTTTCATTTTCATCACCTAATCTTCGGTTCTTTACATATATTTTTCTTTTTATTCACCCTATTTTACCTACGCGAAATATCAATAACCATTAACACTCTGACCAGAGATTACCTTGCAGTATTTACATTGATTTAAAATACTTTTCCTCCACATAAAATGGTCAATTTGTGACTTATTTCCTCCACTTTATACATTATATAATGCTCTTTTCTTCTTAAAAAAAAATATTCAAAATTACTAATTTATACGCTAACGCAAAATCAAGTACATTTTTCCAGATTCATTCATTCCTTCCTCCAAATCTATATACTCTATAATAATTAATTCTATCCTTTCTTACATGCCAATTCATATTACCCCCAATCACTATATCCTCATTTCCTAGAATTCTTTGTATTACCTCATCTATCTCCTACCGTAATCCTTCCTTTTGACTTTCTTCACATCCCACTTGTGGAGCATATATACTAACTATATTAAATACCTTATCCTCTAACAATACTTTCACCATTATTACTCTATTACTTTTTCTGGCCACCTCTACCACTCTTCCTGTTATTTTCTTCATCTACTATCACTCCTATACTATTACTTGTACTCGTCTTTCCTGAGTAAATAATTGTATACTCCTCACCAAATTACTCTCTTCCAGTTCCACTATGTTTTTTGCACATAGTAAATATTTACATTTCTCCTCCTCAAAACATCTGCTAACTTCCTGCGCTTGTCTTCAATGTTTTTAAATTCCACGTACCTAATCTTATTTTGTACTTATCCTGCGTACTGATGCGTGAATCTACCCTAAAATATAGGTGCTTTCCCTATACCGTTGACATAATAGTTTTGTAGACTCGTATATATGATATATGACTGATGAAGTGACTATCACACCCGCTGTCCGGTTGATACCAACCACCTCATACCTTAAGATAAAATATGTAGGTGTCCTACTTTAATAGTCTAAAATCAATATATACGTACTTGATATTATGCTTTATGATAAGCTTTAATAGTTTAAGTTTTAAAATATTAGTGTTTATCTTTTCTTAATGTTATTTCGTTTTACCATACAATTTTAAAACTTTGAAACACTCAATATTAAATAATTACATCTACTTAATTAAAGTTTAAAAATTAATGTACCAATTAATGTTAAAAATGTTCATTATTTTGCGCAATTCACAATATCTTGTAGCATAATATAATCCTGTTGAAGTATTTAGTATTTATCAGACACATGTCCGTCCCGAGAAAAGATTTTTTTGGGTGGGGGGAAGGTGAAAATGTGAAAAAAATAATATAATGCTTCTCTTTAAGAGGACACTACCCACAGGTTTATTATCTCTGTCATACATATACATAACATAGCAAATCTACGTATCGCATTCTTACTACAATTCATTAATAATTAATATTAGTGTAAATTTACCTATTATCAAATTTGTAGAGGAGAACGTAAACTATGCCGTAGGGTGATATTTTAAAAATTTTATTTTTAAAACTAGTTATATGCATTCAAAAAAATGAGTTATTTAACTACTTATAACTTGTTTAAAAAAAAAATTCTATGCTTTGGCATAATTTACATTCTCCCCTACAAATTTGTTAATAGGTAAATTTACTCTAAAATTAATTATAAATAAACTGTAGTAAGAATGCGATACGTAGATTTGCTATGTTATGTGTATGTAAGACAGAGACAACAAACGTGTGGGTAGCATCCTCTTAAAACATAAAATAAGCAAAAAAAAGGTAATCTTTTTTCTCATTTTTCCGACTAAAATCCTAATAATTTAGAGTTTGCCGATTTCAAATTCCGAAAAATACTTCATTGCTGCATAATTTTCGGACAAAGTTCGATTTTTTCTATTATTTTCCGACTGAACTTAATTTTGCCAACTTAACGTAATTTTGCCGACTGCTTTTCAAAGTTTGGAGGGGGGGAGGGTGAAACGCCTTCCTCCTTCAGAATAACCTTGATCAGACACCAGTTATACATTTAGGATGTTTTTAATTTTCTAATAAGTGTTGAAAATAGAAAATAGACTACTTTTTATGACACTTTTGTATGTATTAATATTTTTTCATATTATATTATATATATTTATAATTTACAAAGTTAAAAAAAACGTTATTCCGAGAATTAAAATAATATTTATTTTATTTTTAATTAAATAAATATACATAACATATTTAATGTTTTATATTCTAATTAGTACTTGTTTAATATTACCTGTTTGTTTTATAGGTAGGTATTTATTAATTATTATAATGTAGGTATATAGTTAACGAGAAATTATAGTAATGATTATGTGATATAAAATATTAAGATTTGAAATCCACTTTTCTTATACTCCATTTATTAAACATATTTGCAAACTATTTATGTATATCATTATTTTTTTGGATTCTTAGCAGAACGAGGGAGCTATAGTGGTTTTACAGCGATTTAATTAATTAAAATCTTCGTTTTAAACAAATACTTTGTAATAATTACAACTTTTTAAAATGGACGATGTTTAAAATGAGGGGAAAGGCGAAAAACAAAATGTGTAAAAAGCCTTTAATGTTTTGCACCCACTAAGATTTTGGGGAATTGCGCAAATGCTTGATTATACGCAATAAAATATAATTGTATTAAAAAATATGCATATGTATGTATGTATACCTTTAAATTATGCAAAATTAAATTTCATTTTTGAACTCGTCAAGACGTGATTCAAATTCGCAGCGTATCTAACAATTATTGTTGGACAACCGAGTAAAAATATGCAAACGCACGAACTTCCTAGGGCCCTAGAAAGTGTATATAAAAAAAAAAAAAAAACGAATTAAAAATAAATAAATTAACGGTTTCACTTCCTCTTATTTTTTTCTTAATTTTCTTTATTAAAAAAAAAAAAAAAAAAAAAAAAAACGTATATTTATATAAACGACACAATGTTTTTATTATATACACGGTTATTCGAATTTCGACAGTCGGACGATATTACGCAGGTCAGTGCTTGTTGTTCACGGAGGGACATTTGTTGAATACGTCGGTAAACCTATAAATAAACTTCTACGCATATTGTGCGCTAACTGTGTCGATGTCTGTAACTCGAGGATGAAGATCGGACGCGACGAATGTGGTGCGAGTGCGTATATGGAGTGAATTTGGTGGCAGGTCAACTAGATCCCCGACCATCTAGATCATCATAGGTCAACTAGATCCCCGACCATCTAGATCTTCATGGGTCGGCTATAGATCCCCTAGGTCATTTAGATATCTGTGGTTATTTAGATCTCCACGCAGTCGAGTAGATCTCCGTTTTCCTCCACGGAGTTTAAATAATGTTATTAAAAATGCATATTGTGATTATGGCCCTTTGTATCTCCACTGCCCGAGGGAAGACTACGTGAAGTTACTACTTTCCCTCGACATACTCACTCGGAGTAGCATCGTTTATTTTGAAAAATAACGTGGATTTGCGACATTACAATCGATTTTACGACATTTGGGAATTCTTTGGTATCTATGTCGGTGTATAATACTTATAAAACGTACCTATATAGGTAATACAATATAATATATATATATATATATATATATAATATATACGCGTACCTACATAATAGTACGTACCTATATTGTAAAATAACTTATTCA
Organism: Pemphigus obesinymphae; assembly: GCA_025469235.1. Lineage (NCBI taxonomy): Eukaryota > Metazoa > Arthropoda > Insecta > Hemiptera > Aphididae > Pemphigus > Pemphigus obesinymphae. Next base: position 4,087 of record JAIPRL010003519.1, read on the forward strand.
GTGATGGGTTATGGGTATGATAGAAAATAACTTACAGCGTATTCTCTTGGTAGTTCCACGGTTTCGTTTTATATTATATTTTCATAAGTGGTTCCATAAACTCGCAGAAAATTAAATCTATATTATCATATTGTAGTCAATTAGATCTATTTTTCGTTAGGTCACTAGATCCCCCCCCCCATATGTCAAGTAGATCTAGTTTTGTCGACTCAGTTAGGGTCGGTTTAACAATTCTTGGTTTAACTTGAGTTCAGTTGAACCTAGCTGGTTCATCAACTGAACCTAGTTTAACTTACTGTCGGTATTACAATAAAAGAGTTACCTAACCGTAGTTTAACCTGTGGTTTAATAAAATTATCTGCGATAATAGAATAGCTTGGTGACAACAGTGAATACATTGATAATTGTATGATTGTGGTATGATCAATATCGGCTTCGTTTTTATTGTTTCCACATTAAATTACATTTTAAAACGACTTTATTTAATTTATTCGTATAATAAAAATGATGTCTGACCATGAAAACTTGACGGACGATGAAGAGTTTATGGAATTAGCACTAATCATAGGTTTTCCTCGAAAAAGAAACACGTTTCTTGAGCGACCTAACCATTTTATAAAGTGGAGAGATCGACAATTCTTTAGTCGCTTTCGTCTATCCAAGAACAGTGTATATTTCATTCTAGATTGCACTAAAGAAAATATTACCTACATCACCGACAAATAGGTACAGTATACAAGTACTATAAAATTATGGGAATCTACGGGACACACAATGTCGCTGTACAAATTCATACGAAACTGAAATTTCAAATCATCAACAAATATTGATATCTCTGTTATCAACATTAATGCACAACCAATGAAATTGCAGATCATCATTGAACTCGGTTTAACTCGCTGAAATCGGCGGATCGCGCAAACCGTGGTGTATAAGCTAGGTTCAGTGAATTATTGTAATACGCACTTTTCGAACTGGGTTTAAACTACTATTATTATAGTACCGACCAATAGATGTACGAAAAATATACGGGTATCTAGATGACGGTCGAATATATCTAATAATATATAATATATCTATAGTTGACCGTTTACCGGTAAATTTTAATAGCAAATAATAACCAATGGTGGGCATTAACTAGTTAAAAAGTTAATGTTTAGTTAAAAAGTTAATTTTTGTTTAACCTCGACTAGTTAATTAATTTGTTTATTAACTAATTAACTTAACTAGATTAAATTATCATTGGCTTAACTTAACTTTTAATCGTTAATTTTTATAATCATTTAGTTAAGTTAACACGTAAAAGACAAGAAATTGTATCATAGTGCCTTATACAAACTTGTAACTAGTACCTAATATTACAAAAAGTAAGTAGTGGAAATTTTATTCTTAAATATTTGAATAATTTAAAAAAAGTTTTGAAATTTAAGACATAAATGATAAAATGAAAAAAAAAATTAACTTATTTTTAACTGAGTTAAGTTAATATTTTTCCAATGTTAACTTTTAACTTAATCAGTTTAATTTATTTTTGGTTAACTCTTAACTTTTGACTGAAGGCATTTATGCTAACTTAACTTAACTTAACTAAGTAAATTTTTTCCATTAACTTGCCCACCTTTGATAATAACATACAGTTGGAATCGGAAACATAGGAGAAGAACGGGTACTTTATTGTAAAAAAAAAAAAAAAAACAATTAGTTAAAGCGTGCTGCTCAAAATATTATTTCTCTCCCCTCCCCCCCCCCGATTCGAACACTGCGCGTATATACGGGGACGCATACTCGGGCGAATCGCGTACGGTGACAGCCGCGGACGACAGGGGGAGGGGGTGTAAATCAAAAACGAGCGTCGAAACAATAACGCTTGTTACACGCCGGTTATTATAATACACGTACACGATATTACCACGTTAGCGCGACAATAGGGCGACAAATACATGTTATATATACGATAAAAATCCATTTTCCGCACTTAATATCATATTATACACGTACGTATTGGCGATAGAAAGTGATAAGCTGTAACGGGCCACTGTGCGCTATTATCTCTTACGTGTTGTTTGACCACAGTGTCCGTTACAAATACACCCCCCCCCCCCCGGCCAGCCTTGAAATCGATAAGCTATTTCTATCGCCCAATACGCTGTGCGAGCGATATTGCGATATCAATGCATGCAGCGTTACCGGGCGCGCGTATATATGGGTTTTTATACTATTATTATTATTATTATTATTATTAATGTAATGTATAACATACGGCGCGGAGGAAGATGAGATATTACGGCGGCGGTGGCGTCGTCGGCGGCGGTGCGCGACACGTGTGCCCGGAGGAAGCGGCGGCGGCGCGCACCTGGCCGCAGGAACAGGATACCGTTTGACCGGCTTGTCGGGATTTGGGGCACGGTTTCCTGTTGCTCTCGGGCTGCACCAAATGCTACTCCTTCTGCCGCGCACACGTTTATACCCTACGCGCACCGCCCTTGTCGAGGTTACCGGGTCTCCGGGAAGTGGCGTGCGTGCGTGCGTGCGTGCGATACACCATCACCTACTGTATACGCGGAAAGGTGCACCGGCGCGCAAGCGGTGTGGATGCCGGCGGCAGGACTTGCCGTCGTCGTGATTCGTCCCGACCGCGACGTCTATCCATACACTGCACACACATTGCAATAATATCATATTATATATATAGCGTGTTTATTGTTATCGTCGTTATATTATTGCCTATATACAGGGTGATTTTTTTTTTTTGTTTTTCGTCGTGAACCGCTCGAGCTGACTTGACTTGCTTTGTGGTGGGGTACTCCGTCTCAAGCTTGAGCTTCTTCCAGAGGGTCGGATGTTTAAAGAGTTGTGAGGTGATGAGGGAGCGGATTTATGGTATTAAAATTTTAGAATTTGAGAGGACGGTTTCTTTTGTGGCCGTTTAGAAGGCCGGGGCGGGTTGAGATTGCCTTGGTGTGCGGAAAGGGGGACGAAGTGATCGACTGTTGGAGTTTGGTGGAGGTGGCATTTGAAAATTCGAGAATCGACGGGATGTTGGTGGATTTCCTAATGGAGTAGTTGCTAACATAGAATGGGAGGTCGGTGATTTGGCGGAGTGTTTTATTTTGGACGGCCTCTATTTATATATAATATTTTATATTTTTCTCGCCCATGCGGGGGAGGCGTATGTTAGGATGGGGCGCATGTAGGCTTTGAAGATCTAGAGTTTGGTTCTGACGGAGAGAGGGCTTTTCTTGTTAAGCATGGGAAAGAGGATGTGGTCTGCTGTTTTTGTTTTATTTAAGACTGACTTGGTGTGGGCTGAGAAATTTAGGTTCCTGTCAATGATAACTCCCAGGTATCTAATAGAGTAGGACCAGTTAATTGGGGTGTTGAGGATTTTGGGTTTTGGGGTGTTTAGGATACTTTTGTTTGAGAAGAAGATGGCAGAAGTTTTTGAGGGGTTTATAGAGATTCTCCACTGTTTGAACCAGGGTTGAATGAGATTAATTTGTTTTTGGAGGTGCGAAGCTGCCGCAGAGTGGTCTTTGCTCGTGGCGTAGAGAAGGGTGTCGTCGGCGAAGAGTGCGACTTTAGCTTTGGGGTGGGACGGAGCTTCTCTTCTATTTTATAATATTTTCAGAACACACCCTTACTAGAAGCATCAGCTTGAAAGCTGAAATGAAGCACTATAAGCAATGCAATGCACTGCACTCTTACTAATTTTTTTTTTTTTTTTACAGTATACGAGTTACATTTGTGTAGTTATTAGGGGAACGCTCATTTATTGAAAGCCCCGGAGTATATTTCTTCCTTTCTTTTATTTTTCCAATTTGAACACTGAGTAATAATATATAAATATATATGGCACAGTGTTTTGGGTAGTAACAGAAGTTACTCGTCACTGTAACCGTAGGCAATCACTTTTTTGAGTGTTACGATAGATATCATATTTGAACTATATCATGATGATGATGCAGTATCGAAATCTTCTCACTAAATTCTCGGCTTCTACTATATGTGCTATTGAATATTGATTATTGATAATTATTTATAATCCAGTCGTTTAAAAATGTATTTCAACTGTAATAATAGCGAAAACGTTTATTTTCTAAATATATACAATATACATATTGGATAGTTTTTATAATATAACTTAACATTTTAACTAAATTATAGAAACCATAATTAAAGATTCCAACAACCTGTCAGAAAAAACGAAACACTTCTGTTTCGAACACAATCATGAAATTACTACGAGAACATGTCCTAAAGAACGATTCCACCAGAGTCACATAAACATAAAATAAACCAAAACTAAGGCTCACGAAAAAACCTTACGTCCCTCTGGAAAAGATAACTTGAGATCAAGTAAAAGTATTCGATAGGTACGATCCGATAATATAACTTTTAACTTCAATACACAAATTTAAAATAAGTTTTCTTAACTCATTAAAATCTACAATAATATATAATTATATAAACTATGATATTTTATCAATATTATTGTCTTATGTACAAAAGTGATTACTGTGTTATGGCCAAAATTAATTAAAACGGCTGATGAAGTCAAGTGTTATGAGGTGAACTGTTACACAATTTATCTGCTTAATAATTTTTTTTTTGAATTGTACCTATATTTATGCTATAATACAAAAAATTAGTAAAATCAATAAATTAATGAGTAAAAAATGTAACAGTTCGTCCCATGTTCGCCCAGCATAAGAGTATAACTTCGTTGTTATTTATAAGTAATTTTGTGAAATAACATGTTACATTTTTCATAATTTAAATTCTGTATAAATTGAAAATAAAATGCTTTCTAATAATTTCGTCTAAAACCAACGATGGCACGTAGGTACCTATTGGAAAAGCAGGCCTTTTAATGGTTTTATGTAACCATTTTAGGTACCACCTACATAATATTTTGATTATTTTATTACAATAAAATCTGTTCCCTGTTATAGATTACAAATGAGGCGATGATCCCTAAGGGGAAGTACACTGAGGCGAATTATCATTTTTTGTTATCATTATATTTGTAGATAGGTAATAAAGAATATCAAATAATAACAAATTATAAAAAATTTCAAGTTTTTTTACTTTTTTATTATTTTCATTTGATACTACAATTCCGTTATAACTACAATATTACAATGAGTACAGACCATTATTATAACAATGAATTATAAACAATTAAAAATTTCACACTCAATTTCGTGTACAAAAACAGAAAAAAATAATAAGAGAATATCAAACAATGTACATAGTATAAATGATAAGCCTAAAAATCAATTACTTGTTCAAAATAAAACTTAAATGTTTTGATCTAAAGATAAACTATATGTGTAAAAAAAGCTCTGATAGTATATCTTTACGAAGCTGGTACAATAAAATAACTATTTTTAGGGGCCAGTAAAGTTAATTTTATATTATAGGTTACAGCAATGTTGTATTTAATGGTTTGTGTAAATAAAAATATTTGTACTGTTAATTATGTAAGAATATCATATTAAATGTGTATTGATTGTGTGGTATTACCTAATTAACACTATATACATACCTACATAATATCATTATCAAGTGTTTACAATGTTTTTTTTTATGAATGCAGTTTTAGTTTTCATTTTTACTAATATAAAGTACCTATAACATTGTATTATACCTATTACAATTTTATTTGTAGGTACCTATAAATAAAGTTAAGTATATTAATTTATATTGATTGCTTTACAATTAATATAGTACATTGTTATGAATTATTTCTATTTTTTATGTTACTTGATTAAATATATACCTACGTATTTAAGTGTTAACTTCATTGTAAAACTAAAATAATTGAATTTTTTTCATTTTATTGATCTTTATTAATAAAAAAATATTGTATCTTTCAAAATCCGGTCAAAATCATGGGGTTTTTTTTATTTTTAAATACCAATAACTTAAAAACTACATGTTTAGAAATCTAAAATTTTGCAGTTTTATTAGTATTTATAGGTATACCAAAAATTACACAAATCTGAGATGTCAAGGTCCAAAATTATTCTTTATTTGGTTGATTTCATATGGAATGACTCATTATTATTATTAGTTATTGTGTTACAATACAGCAGGTACGAGGCGATTAAACTAAATGATAAAGCGAAACGCAAATATTCTGTGAATTTAGACTGCAGCAGGCTTGCAGTTTCAGTCACTCGGAATATTGTTGTTTATTTAGGATTTCCGTTTATTGTACTTACGTGTCCACTGTCCAAACACATATACCAATATATCTCGTGTTTTGTATTTGTTTTTATTATAACATACCTATAACAATTTTTGTTTCAGATGGTAAAGGACATGTTTCAGGATAGTAAGGGTTGTTTAAATATACATATAGGTACACATGTTCATGATGATGTCCTTTACATTTTAATTTCTTAATATTTCTCATCGCTCATCATTCTCATTCTATTCGTTGCGAGGATCCAAGGGGGGAGGAATGGAGACGTGTGCCTTCTCCTAATTCCAAAAAATATACGCATAATATATTATATAGACATCATTTTAGACAAATAGGTACCCGCAAATCACTCAAGGGTATGCGCCTCTTCCATAAAATATTTTTGAATCCGCCTCCGTTCACTCGTTTAGTCGTTTATCAAAGTGACAACAAAATCGAGAATCCATATTTGCCATCGTGTCAATTGTCATTTATTATTAAATTAAAGGGGTATAGCTATTAGCTATATTACCGTATTCACATAGATGGGGTTTCCACATTCCCACTTCCCCGACATTTTAGGAAAGCCATTTACAAAGTAGGTGTATACGATATTTTTCTAATTTAGTTCTATCTATAACATGGGTCATCAAATTTTTAAAGATCAGACCAACCAGACCAGTTCAGTTAAAATTTAAAAATAAAATAAATATTTTACTCATCGTCAAAGTCCCCTTGAATAATTTTTTTTTTTAACACACGTCTGTATTATTATTTATTAGTTATTATAGATACCTATGTATACTCGGTTTTGCGCCGAATAATGTGTGATATCGTTGTGGCACGTTGACAATGTTATTGTTCGGATTAGCAGAAATTCAATATTAATATAGTCTATATGTGTTTAATTAGCTACGTTATACACGAAGCAATTTTAAATTTGTTACGATAGTAAGAAATTGAATTGGATGATGGTAATTTGTATTGTTTATTATTAATTTTTTAGTATTTTATAGTATTATGAAATTTATGGGTCACAGACTCACAGTTGTATAAATTACTCAATTCGAAAAAAGTGTGATTAGTTATTGTACATAAATACCTAGGTAATGTAATAGTATATAGTACCAATATTTATAGTCACCACAATTTATACATAGGAAAATATAAAAGTATTATAATATTTATCAATGATAACTTTCATAATGGAAATTATCCTATGTTATTAAACCATAACAATTGCTTTAGATGCCTACGTTTCAATGAAAATTATTATAAACAAAAACTAATTAAACTGATATCGTCGGCAGTATTCTTCACGTTATGCTTGATAAATATTAAGCAATGACTATTCACAATAATTCTAGATATATCAATTAATTATTTATTTAATGAGTTAGCAGGCATTTTTTATTTTTTTTTTATTGATAATTACATTTTGACTATAAAAACTATTCATTTAAAACAATTAGGTATAGTGTGTACCTATTCTAAAATACTTACAAGCAGTGTGATATTTTCGTAGCCGCATACTAATTAAAAATTTGTTAATCATTATAAAATTTTGAGGTTAATTTAAAATCAGTTAATTACGTTCTTTTTTTCTTAATCCATTTTATATACCTACATTATACCCTATAGATATGAGCAATATCAGATTTATTGTTATAATATTATTAATAATTAATAAAACCTTTATGTTAATATCAACAAAATAGACACTTAAGTAAAACTAACACATTTAGTCTTATTCTCAATATAGAATATATAGAGGTAATACGATATTTTCAAACTGGCATCTGTATAAAACAATGATATTTTATTAAAAGTATCTAGATAAAGACATGCGACACGCAATTATGTTATTTTTAAAAGTATTTAAAACCGAGTTTTTAATATGATTTATACCTACATTATTTCACATTTTAGTGTATTGCGCTTTGCTTTATTAATATGCAATCTGCCATAATACTCCTTAAAATAAAAGAAAATAAAATTTTGATTGATTTGGCCGTGTAAAATACTTGAGAAGATTAATAGTATAGGTATAATGAAATAACCCATTTTAGTAGTGTTAGACACATCTGGTGAAATACACAAACAGGGACGTATCCTGCAGGGCCGTGTCCACGGAATCAGCTGGATCCCCGAATTTTTTTTTTAAACAATCATTTCATAATTATTATATTATATACCCAAAGTCATAGTATTATACACTTTAATTTTGTGTACCTATATGTATTTCAACAATTGTTTTCGTCTTCAGCGGGTACCAAAAACTTTTTAGTAAAAAAATAGTTGTTGAAATACATATATATATTATATTGTGACTTCCGGTATATATTATAATAATTATAAATAGCCACAAGTACTCATATATATATTAATAATCATTTTATACATTTTTTATTAGAAATTACTTAATGTTTATTAATGTTTTTACCTGTGATTTGTGTAAGTTTTAAATATGGTTACCCTTTTGACTGCGCGTACCTGTAGGCAACTACACACAATATATAGATATACAAGACAAAAAAAAAGTTAAAAATTAATTAAATTATCTCGCGTTTCTCGTTTTTGGTTTTAATTTAAAAATCGGTTTTAACCAGTTTGAAGTTCCGTATGATGTGGTATATAGGATAACTTGTGAACTTCTATATTACCTACGTACTATATTATGCGTTTTGCGACTATTAGGTATATGAATTATGACTTGTATGAGTATACTTACGACTATTATATAGCATTATGTCGATGTCGTATAATTATAAGACGGTGTAAAAGGCCATCTGACTTGGCAGACTTAGCAGGCGCGGATCTAAGATATCCAATTAGGTGGGAGGAGGGCATCAATATCAGAGTTAGAAGTCAGGTGCAGCAATAACGTTTTTAGCAGCTCTATTATAACTCCTAAATAACATTTAAAAAAAAGAAAATAATAAAATAATAAAAAAAAAAGTCTTTCATATAAATTTCCTCACAAAAATTACTTTAAAAATAATAAATAAGGGGAAAAAATGTCTTTAGTTTTCCCCAAATTTACGTTAGTTTTTTTTTGGGCGTGGGGGAAGGGGGTAGAGCATAGGGCAGCTATTGCTTGTATGCCCTGCCCCTTGTATCCGCGCCTGAGGCTAAGACGACGACGGACACGACCCATGTGTGATGAGACAATATGATATTAGGCAGCATCTGCAGAGCACCACCGCGGTCACGTGTTCCAGTTGGTCGATCGTGCCGCCGCCGCCACCAAATTATGGTGCCACCGACGACGGCCGTCCGCGTACAGGGGAAAAAGGGATTTCTTAACGAACCGTGGGGATTACCAACACGATGGGCACTATAGGCACTGACGGCCGCCGCAAAAACGTGATAATTTCGAAACATTTTGGACACCACTGCGCGTCTCTTTATATGGTGGGCGTCCGTGTACAAAAGAACAAGGTCTCGGTCTCCGGGCTACCTATAAGTATATAACATAATATAATATTAACGCGCGCGCGCGCGCGCGCCCGCGCATCCGTCCATCCCTTGAATCGTCGCCGACGTAGATATATTTTTCTTATATACACTCACAATAATAATAATATAATACCGGCAATAATATAATGTATCGGTTCACGAATCCGAGGGTAAATCCATTATGATTCGGACTGGGTTTTTAAAGACGTACCCCCTCGACGGAGTAAAAAAAAAAAAGAAAAAAGAAAAAGAAAAAAAAAATGATAATGATAATAATAAATACAAATACGGGGCCCCGATGAAATTACATTACTGTCGTACCATTATTATATGTACCGACGTGCAGTGTGTATAAAATATTTTGCGGATAACCTCGGCCGGCACAATGGGGTTTGGTTACATCTCCGGTTACTCTGCGTGTGTTAGGCGGTGAGCCATTATGCGCGTCCGTCCGAGTGTAAAACCGTCCGCACCGGTGTGCGTCCAAACGTGTTAATTCCATATTTCACCGTAAATATGTAGTGGGCCACATGCATGCGTGCGCGCGCGTATATGGGAAGTGTCTGCAGGCATGTGTTCATCGGCCACCCTTAATGCGATAAAGTGGCCGAGCGCGCGTGCATTATGTGTGTGTTTATATACACTGTACAGGATACGCCGATGCACTTCCAAGAATTCTCTCTCCGACACGGAACAATCGCGGATTCGTGTCCGTATAAATCACATATCACATAAATCACACACACACACACACACACACACACACACACACACACACACACACATATATACACAATCACGCTAACACTGTCGTACCAATAATATATTTGTATTATTATACTATGTGTATGTATATTTTAAATTATATTTTGGTAATATCGCGCGATCAGGCTGACATATTATAGGACCACGGACTGACTTCCGTCGTCGTGGCACCGCCACTTCCGGTTTATTGAACAAAAAATCATTACAAACATGTTGGAAATATATGAAATAAAAACACACATTTTTGATATATTCATTTTTACACGTTTTACAAGAGCTGTTAAAATATCGATTTTTTTTTTTTTTTTTTTTTAACAGCTCATGAAACGTGTAAAAATAAATACATCACTAATAAACGGCTACAGCAGTCGCTAGATAATTTTGTTTTTTTATAATTCGTTTTTTATTTCATCCTAATGAAATATTCTCAAGTTAAGATAAAAATGAAAAATGCGTAAACATGGTTTTTACAAATATCGTGATTTCATAGCGATTACAAATGGTATTGACACAAGATTATTTTTGAATTACTTAAAAAATATATTAAAATATTTTCGAGTTGTCGGATTGTCGTTTTTTTTTAAATTTCATAAATATTGCCTAACAAAACCCATTGAAAATCGGGTGTCTAATGTCATCTTAAATTATTATGAAATACAAGGATAATGCATTATAAGGCTATGCATTGTTGCACTATTATATGATTTACAATTCATTAATGATTATTTTTACAATAAATCAATTTACTAAAATTAACTACCTATATGGATTTCCACTCTGTTAATATTCTGAATCGTTTTACTGACGTTTTAACGTTTACATAATATGTAATTATTTTACTATACTTTTCCCGAAATGTAAAACAATTTAAAAATGAGAGACAGGGCCGTAGCTATAAGTGCTTTGCCCCTCCCCCTGAAATTTCTGTTTTTTTTTTTTTTTTTTTTTTTATAGTATTATACACTTATATAAATGATGAATATAATCCTAGATTATAGCCTATATATATATATATTATATGTACTATATGTTAACACTATAGTTATAGTTTATATTACTCCATGAAGGCTGTTATGTAATGCCGATCGACCGTATTCACTTATCCAAATAAACTATATAGTATACAAACCAAAAAAAAATAGTAGGTAACACTCCCCGAAAAATATTCCTAGCTATTGCGCTGATGAGAGGCAAAAAGGATGTGACATGATTATAATTATTGAAAGAGAAGGAGCTATCTTAAATCTAGTCGCTAAATGTTATATTGTAGTTAAATTTATTGTAACTTATGAGTTTATTAATAACAATATACAGCACTGATTAGGTCGATGATGTTATATTATTCATTTCTTTATTCTGGGAAAGAACTTATCAGATAGAAGGATTTGAGTATGAGTTTTGGGATATAGAGCTTTTTTGTTAGAAAATTCGTTCTAGATGGTACTTTCCAGAGGTCATTTTTTTGATTTTCTCAGTAGTTTTCTTAAGCGTAAAGAAAAACGACATTTTATAATGGGAAGTTTTTATTATTAAATTATGTACCTACTATATTATACTACCTATTAAAAGAATATATATGATGACGTCTTAACATTTTCAATTAATTTTTTTGATAGTTATAGTTACGTATTATGTATATTATAATGTAAGTACATTATACTATAGTTACTGAATTCTACTCAAAATCGTTTTATAGAATTTAATGAGATTTATCATTGATTTCAATTGTAATATATTATCCTGCAGTCTGCACTACCAATATCTTATATCCGACTATAGTGAAGTGCACTTATTCACCCCGTACAGTCCTACTTGCTACCTTTTCGTGAATTTATTTTAAATTTCATGAAAAATTATATTATGTACATCAGTAAATGCTTTTTACACGTCATTATTTTAAGAGTATTTATTATTTATTTATACGCTATAACGATGTAGGTCGATAGATTATTTTTTGTTCTACAATAATGATTCATTTACTATTTTTTTTTTTTTTTTTTTTTTCTGCGGCTTTGAAGCGTCTAAAAGCCGTGATGTCAGTTGTTTTTTTCATTTCGTCTTACCAAAGAGAAAAAAAAAACATAATTATACGACGGAAAATACTGACGCGTTAATGATCACATAGAAGAGGTAGGCTTCTGATAATGACTACGATAATCATTACGAACAACAACGAAAGAACAACGACTACAATATGACGTATAATCACAGGCCAATTTTTCCGGTTCTCTTTTATTTTATTATTATATATTTATTTTTTCTTTAACCATGCGTTGTTATCAAGGTGCCGAATGTACACACCATATAGGTGGTACAGGTCGGCTGAGATTGTTAGCCAGGTGTAAAAATGGCCCATTAACTTGTTGCACCTTGCTCGCTTGCCCGTTTTGCCGAGGTGACGCCTACTTTTATACACAGGGTGATAGAATTTCGGACTTACTAGCCCCCAGCAAAATTAAATGTTTTGATCATGCGTGTACTTGTTTTTAATCAAAAACACTTGACAAGAATATTATCGAAGGAACCCTGGTATTAAGAATAAAAAAAAAATTGTTTGTTCTTCAGGCTATGTAAACACCTTAAGTGTTATAAACTAATTTCTGAGCCAAACAGTGTATTTTGTACAACCAATTTATTATAATTATAAATTTCAGACTCAATATTCATGTGTATATTTTATAATATTTTACACCTGAACTAGTCATTTCACAGTATTCAGTGAATACTTACTGAATAACTTATATATAAGTTATAATCTAATATATTATATTTTAGCATTTATAAGTCATCGTGACTTGTCGTAGTTATACGCTAATCAATTACCTTTATGTATGCATTAGTAATAATTAATATTAACTACCTGCAATTCAAATTAAATGTAATATTAATACATTTATGTATAAATTGGTGCCATATATACTATATATATATAGTGTAATATAATATATATTATATATCTATATACACATAATGTGGCTTGTGCACAATAAAGTTCTTGAAGTTATAGTATATATTATGTCAATAATATATTATTTAGTGTCTATAATGTGTCCTTACCAATTTTGAGATAAATTTATAATACAATTTTAGATTTTAAATGAAGCGAATTATTATTTATTGATTTTACAATGATGTTTATTTCTTTTCTTTTTTGGAAATACATTTTTAGCTAGAAGTAGTTGAAGGATTTTAGAGTTTTTTTGATGGCAAATTCGTTATAGAATCTAATCTAGATGATATTTTCCAGAGGTAATATTTTATTTGCCCATTAGTTTTCTTTGGATTTACTAAAATAATATATAATATGGTGAGATTATAAAATAAAATACAATTTTTTTTAAAAATTATAGTTATGTATAATAATTTTGCTAAAAAACGTTTATATAATTCAATAATTTATCATTGCTTTTTAATGCAAATATTTTAATATATCCACTATACCTGCAATATCATACCCGACGAGCATATAGTGCTTCGACATTCTATATCCTACTTCTTAAACTTGCCGCCTTTTATATTTAAATTAAGGATATATTCTAGACTTCAATATAAAAATATTAAGATAATTTCTATATTTTCGGGAAAACATTTATCGATATTAGGTACGATGTACATATAAATATGACGACATCATAATTTAATGGACTTATATATTTTAAACGATTAATTTTGAATTTTATCAATTATAGTTCATTTTATTATTGCAATACGTATGAATTTCAAAATATACCTAATGTTTTAACATATTATTGTAATTAAATTGAAAGACTGTTCTAACAGGAGAGGATATAGTCTATTTTGCATTAGAAGTGGGTTTTATCGCTAGACGGGGGGGGGGAGGCGAATTAAGAATTCCTATATAATTTATTCTGATTTGTAAACAGGTAGGTAATAAATAGATATAGGGTCAAAGACAAGCCCCAAGGAGTGACGATTATCTCTAGTTTTACCCCCTTAACCCGTCTCTGTTTTGCATTCTTCGTAACGTCAATTTGTTGACAGTCGGTATTGGTATATTAATAACTACTTATTATCACCTTTGACTTAAAGAATCTCAGAATTGATAACATCTTTAAAATGTGATCAAAACAAAGTATGCCATTTTCAAATAGATATCGATTCATGTATATCATTTTTCAAAACGCCTTTTTAAAATTGTTCACCTGCCATAAATCATTAATTCAGTTTTAGGGTTATACTACGGCTAAACTCCAACAGTGTTTCTAATTACACCAGCAGCAATGGGAGGGTTGGAGTTTTGATTAAAGATACACACATATATATATAGGTAGGTATGTATAATGACAAGCTATTCATGTTTATGCGTTTATGCGTGTATATATAATATATATAGTCGGCGTTTTCCTTTTTTGCACCAGGTAAAAATACACCTTTTACATCTACGGTACACGCCTTACAAATAACGGGGCGTATATCCAATAACCACTGTAGCAGAAACCGAATATTTAGCGTACGGGGTGAGGGGGAAGGTTTTATCAACCCGTGACTGGATAACAAATATACACTTAGATCATTTTTTTTTTTTATACCCGACTAATACATCAGTGTCTTGTTCAATATTGATACCGTTGTATTAACATTTTAGAAGACAGCTGTAAAATATACATTTACAAACACTTCGATAACCTTGCTGTTGTAATTTACGAATGTACCAACGAATTTTATTTAGGCATTATATATATATATATATATATATATATTTAATTTGGGTTTTACAATGCGTGGGTGCTATTTCTGGGTCCGTAAAATAAAAATAAAACTTGCTATGCTATGCTGCGGGACGGCGAGAGCCTATGAACTATGCCAGACCGATGGGTCTTTGCTAGTGGTAAAATATAAATGGTAAAAATAAAACTTCTTTGTGTAGAATGATTTTATATCTACCCTAAGAGGATCTTGAGGTGTTTAAAAAGTTCTATGAACCTCCTAGAATCTTTTTATATATTTAATTATAAGTATCTACAGATTGTAAGTCGAACATTGGTAGAACTTCATTAGGTAGATATGTAATTTTCAGAATTTTTTAGTCGCTTTCGAGAAAACTTCAAAATAATCGTGAATTCTTTTTCGGCAGATTAGGTTCGTATTAACGTATTGTTGTTTCGGATCTTATAATTTAATGTATCAACTGTACATTTCTTTCAAATTTCGAATGCAGATAATATAATATAAATAGTTGCTACTTTTAGATTTTGAATAAAATGACTAATAAATAATAATAATAATAAATTTAATAGTAGCTCATGATAAACTACTACTAATAATTTTAGATACCAGGTTACTTTACTAATATAGATTAGGTACCAAAGATTTCTAGGTTACCAAAGGTCTTTAAACTAACACGATGTGGGAGTATGACTTATTTTTATTATATTTGTTTATTAGTTGGAGAGGAGGATAACATTTCTCTAGGCTTATGCCTGCCAAAGCAATGACAACCAAAAATTACCAAAGATCTCTAAAGATTTCCAGAGATCACCGAGATTTCCATTAATTTGTACAGTGTACATAGAGTTCCTCTAGTGGTTTACCTTCCAGTGATTAAAATTTTCATGCAATCCAATCTATATAAATTGGAATTTAACATTTATATTATAGTTATATAGTAGTTAGTAGGTATAGGTAATTTAATTACTTTTAATTTTCACGGTACATACTTAATATCAATCAACAAAGAATTATGGAAAACGGACCAATTTCCGCAGACTAGGTTTTATCAATACTTAACATCGTGATATAATTATCAACAAAAATCGTCCATTTATGAGATAATTACATATATACAATTTCGAAAATGTCGACAATTTATGTAATTTATAGTTTCGAAATATTCTGATTATCATATTTAAAAATTATTTTTACCTATACATTATTTAAAAATAAAATACTACATACAATATAATAAATATTATACAAACAACCATTATACACAAACTAACCACAATACTACTTGCCTTTTTAACTAAACAATTTTTGTTTCATAGTAAATTATCATTGTATAGGTATATAGTTTGTTCTGTTTCGGTAGTTATATTATATTATTATACTCTTGTGTGTGTTACCCTTACGATAACCCATTGTCCACAGTCGGAAAATATACGTGTATAATTCGTAAATTATATGTAGAAGGGAATGTCAAAGATCACGGAATTTGTAATATGTTATGTTTATAATAATTGATACTCATATATGGAACGATTGTTATATGTAGATTAACACGTGCAAGTAACTATATTTATATTAGGTAGGTACAAACTATATTTTGTATTTATTATTATTAATAAAAATATAATATTATATCCATAATAAATTATATTATATATAATATTCAATAATAATGAAATAATTTATTAAATACACTTCAATAATAAAGCTAATTGACAGTAATTATGTGTCTACAAGTTTGGTTAATATAATATACTTATGTAAAATCAGGGCTGTGAACCTGTATCAATTTTAAATTTTAACCGTTTCGGGCTTTCAAATTTTAGGGTTTTTAATTTTATTGCATTTGATCACCGGTTGTAAGAACCTATTTTTTTTTTTTTCTGTTGGTTACAGTATCGATTTTAAATCGGTTACATTTTATGTTTATAATGAGCATAAGTTATTGTTATTAGTTCCACAACGGACTTCAAATGATATTTCAGTATGGATAATTAATTATTCTGTATTAATGCTATAATAACAATTAAAATATAATAATTGTTTAGTATTGGTAGTTTGTTATGTCTATCGAATTGAAGAAAAAAATCGAAGAAAGTATGGATAGAGTGCTGGTAGTAAGTGGATATATTAAATTTGAAGCATTATTAATAAATCATTGCATTCTATAAAACGATTTTGAACAGAGCCGAGTACTTTTGAAATTTTGAACAAAATTGTTCTTTTGAAAAGACAAATTGAAAATGTTATGATGTTACCATATAAAATATTTTAGTAAAATATATATATAGGTAATCATAGAAATTGTATTTGTTATTTTTTATTTATAAAAATGTTTTGTTATAAAGATAGTTTTTTTACACTCTAGAAAACCACTGAGAAAATTAAAAAAATGACTACCTCTGGAAAGTACCATCTAGATTATAGTACTAGTTTTCTATAAAAAAAAACTTTTTACTCAAAAACTCCTAGTCGATACCCGATAAGTTAAGCTGTTATCAGAAAAAAATAAAAATATGCGTCTTTGTAAAATCAAAAGATTCCTCGTTTCGCTTATAATCTAAAATGTATTTCCCATAAAATATTTAAAAATGTTCTAGGGACAAAATATTTTGTGGATATTCTTTTCGAATTATTATTGGAAATATTATACGGAGTTGTACAAAATGTCTAATCTATAATAACATGTATGGTATAACTGTATATATACGTAAATATACGTATTCTTTACATTTTAATACTCTATCATTTATTTAGAAATTAGAAACCCGAATATTTATAAAATTACTTTATTGGGTTAATGCGTAGGTATTTCGAGTAAATTTGGTAATTATATGACTTAAGTTACTTTGCACAGACATTTATAGTCATTGCATACATTGCATTGTAAGCTTATAGGTTTTAGTATTTTAAATTTTAATAAAATAAATGTTTAGATTAGGCATATTTTAATTTCTATGTTTTTTTATTTAACTACCTATATTAAATATTATAACTTATAAGTTACCTATATACTTTATATATATATATATATATATATATTATATACATTATACATATTATTACATATAATGACCAGTAAGCAGTAAATAATTAATATAACAGAAAGTCGCTTAACGTTTATTTAGATTTAAATTATTTTTAATTTTTATATTCATTATTGATTTACCTATAAATATATGAAAACGTGATAATAATTATTCATTATTCATCCAATGTGTATATATTAATGTATATTAACCGAGATTGTTTATACAAATGGCATAGATGGTAAATATTCTTATTTGAGAGATAAGACATAAACATATACAAATAAATTATAGTAATGTATATCATAAGTATGTAATTTGAGAAGAAAATCAATAATTAGTTGAACCATCTGGTTTTAGGATGTCAAGACTTAAGGGTGAAGGTTCATATATTGAAATGTGGCAAACAGGTGTCGCTGGGGTGTTAAGCAAAACACTGGCTAACCATATACTCTCCACAAGGGTAAAAGCATAATTTAGGCTTCAAAACAAGTGACCCCTTACGTCTGAAACAGGAAATGTTTTTTATAATATCTATTTATAGTTATATTTTAGATTCTGAGCGAAGCGAGGAATGTATTGGTTTTATAATGATGTTTTTTTTTTTTTTTTATGTCTGTACCCAAAAATTCTACCAGAAAGAGTGCTCCGATCTTTACAAGCTTACCCATTTTCCGGTAGCAAATTTCATCTAGTTGGTACTTTAAAGAGGTCATTTTTCGATTTTTTAATTTTTTTGATAAACGCGTAAGAAAAAACTATCAAAAAATTAGCATAAAAATCGAAAAACACGATTTTCACAGTAAAATTCTTCATGACTTCGAAAATATTGATGCTAGTATCATTAAATTTTCACCACTAACGTATATACGTAAAATAATAATACAAAAAAATTTTCGAAAATTTTTACCCACTTTTGAGCTATTTATAGCAATATGCGAATTTGAGAAATTTAATTGATAACAGGCTTAATTTTCGTATTTAAGACCTGAAAATTTAATACAGTGTCAAAAATACGCTATTCTAGTTACACACAAAAAATTATAAAAATCGGTATTTACAATATTTTTTAATAGCCATTTAAATGTTTTTTGAGTACGCATTTAATTTTTTCCACATCGGTATGTAATGTGTTCGAGTTTTGAGGAAATAATGGATTTAACAACTTGAAATTTTCACCAAATACGTATATTAGCACTTTATGAAAGCAAAAAATTTTGGAAATTTTTTTCCCAATTTTGGGCTATGTTTAGACATTTTAGATTTTGAAGTTTCTAAGTCCTAAAAGGGTTAATTTTGGGTTTTAAAACCTAAAAATTTTATACAACGTTAAATATACGTTACTCTTACTAAATTCAAAAAATCTCGAAAATCCGTAGTCGAGATTTTTTTTTGTAGTGATGTAAATTTTCCAACAAAATGATCAATTTTGAGATATTTAAGGCCAAATAGTTGGTAAAATGACATTTTAAGACCTGAAAAAATTTAATATAACATTAGTCGTGCATTAATTTATCTGAATTTAAAATATCGACCAAAGTATATCCACCGAAGCTTCGCTCAGAATCGTTCTTTTTAGAAAGAAATGATTTATCATTGCTTTCAAATTTAATATATATATCAGCATTATCCTACACAACGTGCGAAGTGCTTCCCGGTCTTTTTAAACATACAATTTTAAGAATAAATAAATAAGTTTCAAGCAATTTCAATATGTTAACTAAGTACGCATAGCTCCTATACTCTATAGTATAATATAAACAAGTAGTAATTTACTATAGTTTAAAACTGAGCACTTACTAGTTAGAAAATTAAAATTAAGTTCAAAAGTTATTTTTACATGAATTTCATAAAATAATCAGTTGATTTTAATTTACAATAACTTTAAAATTTAGTGAGTTGAATTGAATACGCAAAATTATCTAATTTAACGTGTTAAAAATTACATAGTTATATTTGTATTTATTTTTTCTATAAAATAATAAATTGTCATAATACCTATTTAATATGAGGTAAGGTGGATGCAGTGTTGAGATTTATTTGGTTAAATTTATCTAGATAAAAATATCTTTATCTTATATCTTATAAAATATCTTATCTAGATACATTTATCTTAATAATTGTTTATATAATTTATTTATTTTTAAATCACGAATAACTAAATAATATTGAATATTAATATTAATAGTTATGTATAGTACCTAAGCTGAAGCTCCGTTCGGAATCTTTTATTTTCCGAATAAAATGATTTATCAATACCAAGAGTAACCTATCCGACTTTTTAAACAAAAGAACTTAAAAATACATATTTGCATACCCTCATCTATAATAAAATATAGTTTTTCGACTTATTTGGCTATAACTAGCTATGCGTAAATATACCGATTAGGTAAATATTAAAAAAAAAAAATTTTTACTTGGATGATGCTGCTGCAAGTTCGTGGAGCGAGGTCGATATTTTATTCTGATATATCGCCAATTGGTTGTTTAATATAATTTTTTTCGAGCGAATTTAAATGCATTGCATTGCTCGAAGGGACGACTTAACGCCTATAAACTTATTTCAGGCGGTTGCCTGTTATAAGTAGTTTAATGTAGTTGGTTTAGTTGGGTAGTTTTTTATAAAGTATTAATAATCCAGTCGATAGGTCTAGGGTTATTAAATGTGTCTTGCTTGATGACGGCACGTCCGAGGATGCGTAGGTTTTGGTATTTATAGAAAAAGAATGTTTGTAAAAAAGCGTCTTAGCTATTTTTTTGTGCAAAGGCATGAGTCTGTCAGTGTCTAGAAGCGTAGTGCGGTTAGAGATGTATAATGGGGCCCCAAACATTGTGCGAAGGGCTATGTTTTGGATCCTCTCCGATTTTGACCGATTTCTACGTGAGATGAGAGCACCCCAAGCTGGGGGCGGCGTAGGAAATGGTCTACCGGACGTACATTTGGAAGATGGAGAGTTTGGTAGCTTTAGGTACTGGACTACGTCCATGAAGGATTGGATAAAGGATACTACCTCGAACTCTATGGTAGCTTTGCCGATTGTTTCTTTTATGTGCGTTGTGAAAGTAAGTGATTCGTTGAGATGAATTTAAAACAAATATATACGGCATTATATTATATTGTAATTTATATGTATGTGTGTATCCCAATAGGCAATATACGTTCCAATTAGTGTAATTTTGTTGCGCACAGACAACACTATATATTATATATACCTAAGGAGATAAAAGGGTTCAACATCTACCAATAATATATGGTTACAGCTAGTACTTACACTATAACCAGATGATCCTTCTAATCGGTGTCTATATATGGACAAGGGTATTATATTTTTTGATATCGAGTATATATTATCGACGCAGTATGATTAGTGTGGCAAGTGGCAACTCTACATAGTTATCACGGTATTGGTGGGATCTGAGACGCCTGCGAGAGAATTATAATCAGGTGTTAAGGGCGAGTCGGGTCCGCCTTCGGGGGTTGCATCGCACGTCTCTCGATCGTTATACGAATAATAATAATAATAATAATAATAATAATAATAATAATAATAGATAATAATGACGGTGGCAATAGTGATAGGCATTATAGGAAGATGGAAAAAAAAAAAAAAAATCGAATACTTCGACAGTGTGTGGATGACGAAAGAAGGTGTGTACACTGTGCATAGTGCGTAATGAGGGTAGGCGATAATATTAATTATAATAACACCTATACATATATTGCCTATACATATTATATTATGTAATATGTTATACTGTTACGGGGGCCTACGGGACATTGGTCGGCATTAGGAAGAAAAATCTCCTCGGTTTAATTTGTTATAAATTTACAACAACACAATTAGTTACAAGTTATGACTTCCTTAATAGCATCACTTTTCCGGGGATTATATAAAAAAAAAAAAAAACGATTTTTTATATATAATATATCATTAGTATGGATACCGTACAATATAGGTGTCATATAGAGATTTATCGACTACCTACAGATTATCAATATAAGATATCTTGAATTGGGAAACCTTATGGATAATTTAGTACTGTTAGAGTAGGTGTAGTGCTATACGTGTATACATTTTAAATTTGTTATCTTGGAGATTCTGATTTCCGATCGAATGTTTTACGCAATGATGTGTGTGTGTTTATCCACATTTTCTAGTATAAAAGGAGTCGAGCAGTAGCTATATAGGTATACTTTAAAGAGGTCGTTTCTAGATCGCAAGATATAATAAAACGACGGGAAACGATGGATAATTTTTGCACTATATAATAGGTATATATAAAATGTTTGTTTTTTTTTTTTTTTTTTTAAATAGACAATTTTAGAGGATCGTTTTTAGTTATTATCCGCAGTTCTCGGACAATCACGTATATTGCGTACAGTGTTCATATGTCAACGTAAGCGTGTAAGTTCCAGTATCACAGCAGCCATCGATCGTCGTTCGTTATGTATACGTGAGCATACATAGACATATTATATACATACTACTACTACTACCTATATATATATATATAGAAAAACTCGTTTATTATTATTATTATTTTTTGTTTCTTATATTATACGCCAAAAGAGGAGACATAAAAGAAAAATCACTGGTGTCCTTTTGCAGTCGATCATTAAACGCACGCGGCCAAGCTGGCACCGATGGAATTCGGGTGTACCAGATCTCGGCTTCAGATAGTATTGTCATTTTCAGGCATCTCGGTCTGGGTTTCGGAGAGGAGAAGAAGAAGAAGAAGAAGAAGAAAAAGAAAAAAAAGTAATACATCTCGAGTATAAATGCGCGTGCGTACACGCCACTGCGACCAGATTGCACCTGCCACCTGCCACTGCGGCGGCGTGCCTATACGGTTTTCTTTAAAAACTCGTTTTCTTCGGATTTTTATGTGCACAGGAATTATAACGCTCGTATACACACACGCATATTATATACATATACATATTTTACATTATAAAACAACCGTATAGTGCGTATAGGTACGACAACGGTCAATTTTTCGGCTCTAACAATCATTACAGACCGTAACTTGCATGTATATATTATTATTACCCCGAGTACAGATAGGCATATATCTACCTCAGTACCTGGTACACATTGTCTGATAGTAGGTATACTATATTATAGTATTCGAAAATTATACATTATTTTCGGTCCACGATAGCATATTAGGTATAACGTTATTAATAATGCGCACGAGTTATCTATATATACATATCTAATATACGTACACTGTACAAACTTCACTTCGACTGGTATCCGATTTTCCTGTATCGTCGCAACAAAATAAAATCGTATGTTTTTAACTACAGCGTCTATGCTGTCATACTCGGCGCGAACCAAAAACCGCGTAAACTATTTTAAAAACGAACGAGCTTGTCTCCGAAAGACGAAATGTATTATCACCTTACATTACGATTATATGGTTACACCATGTGCAAATAAAAACCAGGGACTGATACCTTTCGGTTTTTTCGGTTCTAGTTCCGGTTCCGGTTCTCGGTTTTTAAAAAAAAAAGTTTCGGGTTCCGGTTCCGGTTAATAACGGTATTTTTATCGGTTCCAAAATATTATTTAAAATGCTTACTTTTGATAATATTGTTGAAATTTTATTTTATTAAAATGTACATTGAACATTAAAGTTTTACAATTTATTATAATAATAAAATATAATTTATAATATTTTGTAATACAATATTACGAAAAAAAAGCAGGAATAATAATAATAATAATAATACTGTAAAGAGAATAAAAAAAAAAAAAATTATGAAATGTAAAAGACAAAGACAGCAAATGTAAGTATGACATCCTCTAAAATTATTTTATACATTTGATCATTTTTATTGAAATATAAAAATCTCAGAACCATAAAAAATCTCGGTATTTCTCATTTCAAAAAAAGGTTTCGGGTTCCGGTTTCGGTTCTTTTAAAATATTTTATAACGGTTCCGGTTTGGTTCCGGTTCCTAATATTTTAAGGGTTTTTAGGGTTCGGAACCGGTTCTTTTCGGTTCGGTTCCAATCCATGTGCGAAATATTCCAGTTGTAAATATAAATAAATATAAATATTTTTGAAATATACTAAAAATACTAGTAAAAAATATTTTCTGGGCAGTTAAAATACAGCTTTAAAGAATTGGCCATTTATTTAAAATTAAAAATTCAAAACTTAGTGAATTCAACAAATTAAATACCTACTCTTATAAAAATAAAAATAAATATATATTATAAAAAATAATATATATATAAAAAACATGCCCAGAGTATTCAAAAAAAGATTATAAGAAACAACTACATAGTTATAAATTAATAAGTTGTTTCTTATTATTTATAGTAAATAATATAAAGTATATTATTAAATTATAAGTATATTCTATGTATTATGTTTATTAATTTTCATTTTTTTATCCAATTGTCCTTTTTTATAAATTTGTAATCTGATAATGACTTACGGTCGAAACTAGTTGTTAGTTTTAATTTTTTTTTTTAAATACTTTGGGAACATTTTCTTTTTTATATATCATTTTTTATAATAATATTATATAATACCAATATATATTATTTATTTTTACGTTTATTTAAATTTAACGTTTATTACGTTATTATGCATTACCTACGTAATTAGTATAACGTTTATTTCAATTTATAGCTCATGTATGTTATTATTTTGCTTATTATGTAAACCAAAAACATATAGATAATAACAAAATAATAATAATTTTTGGGTGGCTATTTAGTAAGAATTTTAGTACACGTACAAAGCGGTTTAGCAATCATTCCAATATACATTTTACATAATAAAAAAACTATATATTTTTTTTATTACGCTTTATCTAAGGGGGAAAGGAGGGGGTATAAAAATATTTTATTTCTTTATAGTATAAAAAAGTTATAATATATAAGATATATTGTTACTGTATTATCAGATTTTATTTTAATATAAATCAGAAAATAGGTAT
Organism: Pemphigus obesinymphae; assembly: GCA_025469235.1. Lineage (NCBI taxonomy): Eukaryota > Metazoa > Arthropoda > Insecta > Hemiptera > Aphididae > Pemphigus > Pemphigus obesinymphae. Next base: position 29,174 of record JAIPRL010003519.1, read on the forward strand.
GATATACAATATAATTATACCTATTATATTATATTATTATTAGGATGTTATATTATGTACAATGTTAGAAATAACTAAATTTTTACTAAATAATATTCAAAAAATTTTATATTATAAATAAAATAATCGTGGTATAGAATGTAGATATTTACTTTACGCGAGTTCAAATATTAATAATCTCCCGCCGTCAGGGACACTCCAACGTCGTATCACGAGCCCTTCCTACGGAAATGTGCTCCTCAGCTGTTGGGATCATATTTTTTTTTTTAATTTTGTAATTGAAGGAAAATGTTTTAAAAATATTTTAGAAATGTGAAGTTTTTGGTATAAAATATTTGTACAATATTTCAAAATATTCTGTAACTTATTAACATTGTTCAGAAAATATTTTGAAAATAACATTTTCCTGATAATATTTATAATGTATTTTAATGATGTGTAGGCAATCAAGTATAATTTACCAACGTATTTTTGAAATTAAATGCGAGTTCAATATTAATTGTACCTCAATACAATAACATCATGTAATCAACGAACATTATAGGTATATAATGTTATATTGTTCTTATATTCAAACTTAAAAATGTATTCCCCTATACCTACTAGAAATTTTTTTTATGCACTAAAAATATAATTATAGTAAAATTTTAGTGTGTTAACTTAACCCATTTCCGTGCATCATATTGTTATAAAAGGGGGCAAATATTAATTTTATTTTGTGTATCTAATCTGAAATTTAAAGTTCTACAAAAATAATACCTACGTGTTTTCTGAAAAACTGTTAGGTTCATGACTTTATAAGATTAGTAATTTTGCATAAAATTAAGAAAATCCGATCAAAGTTGAAATTTAGGAAAATGGTTCAATTTTCACAAGGGTATATTTCTAGTACAATTTTGTATCATTATATATTTTTAGGTTCTAAGCGTAGTGAGAAATGTATTGATTTTAAAATTATGTGTTTTTATTTTATTATTTTTGAAAAATACCCAAAAAGTATCCAAAAATTCTATAAGGAGTGTTATATTAATCATTACACGCAGTATCATTTTTTGGTAGCAAATTGCATTTAGTTGATACTTTAAAGAGGTCATTTTTCATTTTTTCAATAAACGCATAAGAAAAAATAATCTAAAAAGTTAGAAAAAACGGTAAAATAACGATTTTATTAAAATCGAATATATGTTTTTCATTGTAATCTGTAAATAATGTTCCCAAAGTTTTGAAAATTTTTCACATCAATTTTATTAAAATCCAATATCAACGTAAACATTTTTCGACATCTCCCACCAATTTTGGGCTATTTATAAAAATTTTCAATAATTATTTATTTATTTATTAAATTTACAATTTAAAAATATTTTCAATCATTCTTATTGTTATATTGTTATATAGTTTTATCGTGTATTGTTAAGATTTAGGTTGAATTTTTATAGTATAGTATAATATTATAAAATATAGTTAAAATTTGTTACATATTATATATTTATATTGTTCAGTTGTATCCACTATCCATTACGGTAAGGACGTTAATTAATTAATAAATAAATTTTCAATAAGTATTGACTTTTTTTTCGTCATAAAAGAGTTAATTATAGGTTTTAAGATTCAAAATTTTTATGAAATGTTAAAAATACATCATTCTAGCTAAAAAATTAAAAAAATCGGTTGACTCAATTTTTTTCAATAGCCATTAAAATTTTTATTATACCCATTTCTATTTTTCAACATGTATTATTTCGGTATGAAATGTGTTCGACTATCGAAGAAAAAATGGATCTATACTTCTAAAGACTTGACATTTTATCAAAAACGTAAATTAGTATATAAGTATAAAATAAACGTGAAAAAAATGACGTGCGTGAAGTTGGCCCTACCATATTATCCAATCAGTTTGAAAATTATACCAATATTTTGCAAGTAATTTGCAAGAATTTGCAAGTCCATTCCCGCAATTTGCAAGTATATATTAGCCGAGATATCGCTAATTATAGAAAGGTAGGGCCAACTTCACGCAGCCCTGCCATGTTGGTCTAGAGAGTCGTATAAGATGTCAAAATATTCCCCTTAATTTGCAATAATTTGCAAGTCCGTTCCCGCAATTTGCAAGTTGCCCTGAGCGGCCCTATGACGCTTCAAAGTTCTACACTCAGCTCTACCATGTTGCCCTAGAGAGTATGGTAGATGCCCTAGATACGTATGAATATAAATATAAAAATTAAAAATTAATATTTCGCTTACAATTCTCATGAATTTGAAATATTATTTTGGAAATTCGCACACCACGTCTTCCCCTCTAAATTTCGAAAATGGTGGTTACTGTTACTAGGGAGTATTATTCGTTTTGTATTCGATACACAGGTATATAGTATATATAGAGGCATGCTCAGAAATTTTCCAAAGGCAGAGATGAAGATTTGGACACATGAATTATGCATTAATTTAATATATTTATTATAATTAATTATAGTTTAATATATTCTGACCATATATCCATATTATATTTAATACACAGATAATTAACAAATCCAGCACTATATTAGTTCTCTAAATAAATAATTTAATAATATATGTTCAAGGTAATTTTAATATCGTACATAATTTCGTTTCAATATAAAAATATGTGATGGCTAAAATGAACTCATAAACAAGTACGTCAATAACATATATCATAACGATGGTTCTGTGACTTGGGTAAAGAAGGGTATAAAGGCATTTTTTGTTAATAAAATTAAAATATTTAAACTTGTAAGTTCAAAAGTCCGAAATGTTAGTTATTAGTTATTAATTCATCGATGAATATGAAAACAAAAACATATATTTAATGTTGATATATATTACTACTACCTATGTAGGTAGGTATAAATAATAATAATTATTATAACGTATTCATAATAAAAATACCAATTTATTAAAATTAAACATGACTATAATGAATTATAAACATTATATAATACAACTTTGAATACGTAGGTATATTAAAAAAATATATTATGTTTAAATGTATTCTTAAAGTTATTGTAAATATGTATTTATATTAAATTCATGGAAATATAGTGATGACAGAGCGACATACGGCGAGCAAGAGTATACAATTTTGAAGCGTCATAGGGCCGCTCAGGGCAACTTGCAAATTTCGGGAATAGACTTACTGATTGGATAATATGGTAGGGCCAACTTTACGCACGTGCACTCCACACATCTTCATCTTTTATTAAATTAACTATATCCAAATTTCACTGAAATTGATATATTACCTCTCTAGGAAAGGATCTTATCAGATCTTAAAACCTAAAATTAACCATTTTATGATTTAAATATTTTCAAATATAAAAATTCTATAAATAACTCAAAATTGAGAAAATATTTTTCAAATTATCGAAATAACATAATAGCTAAATACATATTCCATAAAAAATCTTCAGAACCATTTTCCCCCTGAAATTGAAATATATTTCATATCGAAATAATACATGTTGTCGAAAAATTGCAGTGGCTATTAAAAAAAATGGTGATTTCCTTTAGTTCATTATACCTAATAATTAATTAAACCTAATTTAACCTAAGTTTTTATTAAATTTCAGATCTCAAAACTAAAATTAACTCTTTTATGAATTAAATATCAACTTTAATGTTTAAAATAAAATAAACATTTAAAATTCATGTAATATGCCGGAAATAAATTAAACAATTTTCAAACTTTTTTAAGTTGATTTTGTATTTAAATATATTTTAAGTTAAAATTTCAAATGCCCATGATCATTATTTATAGAGTTACAACTAAATACTAAAAAATAAAAAATAAATTATTTGATGAATAAACAACTTAGTTTTACAATAATAATATTTATTTTTTTCTGTGAACTGCTTTTCGACCTGAAAATTCGATCCTATCGCGTTACAAGTGTACCGAATTTTATATTTTCGAATATACAATAAATATCAAAAAACATACTGGTAAATAGCAAAAAAACATGATTAAAACACTTATTTTCTCATATTTTCGAAAATAATGGTTCTTGATATTATAACAGAATATTATTAACCAGTGTATATTATATAAATTCATAACAAGATAATAAAATGGAAAAATAAAATGGATTTCCTAGACCAGCCTTATATCTATGTAATATTATTTTGTACATCAAATACTTAACGTGAATTGTATTTTTTATATTCTTTAAACGAATAACCCATAATTAAATTAAATACGCATTTATCTATTGACTATTCCGAAAAATATGTTTTGAAATGTATGCTGCGAGCCTGCGATGTGCACAAACAAAAATACCAATATAGTACAGGCATGCAACAACATTACACTCACAGTAGTCGTTGCGGAGGTAGTCGTCGCAAAATATAATCATACTTGTATCTGAGGTCAAACTGCGGACAAAACGCCGTGAACTTGCCACCGCCGCCCGTCAGACTAGCGGACTAGGCCAGAAACGACCGGTTTTTGAGCACAACAATAATAACAATAATTTCGGTTTGGTTATCAGTGCGGTACAGTAGTAGCCGTTGTTGTCGTGTTGGCTCCCAAGACCCCGGACGTGCACGCGGCGAGACGATTTTTTGAAAAAGGTAAGACCTCGCATTAATATTAATACTTGACATTATAACCATTACACTTATTTTTTTGTAAAAAAAAAAAAAAGAACGAGGGACGGTTAGTTTTCAGTACGCGCTGAAGATGACAATTTAGTTATTGAATATTCAATATAATACCTACGCAAAATAGCAAAATATTTTGTGACTTCGTGTATATAATATAATATTGTTAATATATTCTTCTCTTTAAATTTGGAAATGTGCGTTTTATGTTTATGAACTAAAATTAACTAGGACTTCACTGAAGTTTAAAATTTGCATTACGTTCCTTAATTTGCTATTAAAATATTGTAGGTACACTAAACTCAGTGAGATAGTTAATGTGGTCTCCTAAAATGGATGATAAAATTCTATGATAATAATTATTTATAATTTATAATAAATTTGCAATTAAAATATTTATAAAAATTTATAAATTTACCAGTATACCAATATACTAAACCTATACCTATTTTACTTAAAATAATTCTTTATATTTTTATGTCTACATATCTCATACATTAATTACTAAAAACAATTTTTAGTAAAATTTGTGATGTGTACATGTATATATGTAATAGGTGTATATAATATATAATATATAATATCTACTAATTAATAATTCTATCTAATTTAATCATTTTATACCAAATTGTAAAGTTGTACCAAAATGTATAATTTACTAGACGTTTATTTTAAAACAATTGTAAACAAATTTATTTGTACCATAATATCAATATAAGTATAAAAATAAACTCTTTTTATTTTTTATGTTAAAATTATAAAACTTAAAATTTAATGAATGTACATTTTTTTTTAATTAATTTAAAAGTATATTATATCAACAAGTTCTCAATCCATATTTTATAATATTGTATAATAAAACAAAATTAATTTAATAAAAAAATTAATTACCAACTGTACTTTCACTAACCCTCTTACAAAGTCATAGTTCATAGCTATTATAATTTCTGTACAAATTGAAATTTTTAATTTTTATACCTAAATATTAAAATTATAAATATTTAAAATATATACGTATAGGCGTATACCTATATACTAGATACATCTATATAAATTAAATGTAAAGTAATTAAAGGTAGTACGATATGTTCTAGATGTAACAGTTATACTATACTAAATGCTGTATCTGATGGAAAGTTCAAATGGTCAGGACCTCCACCCACCCCAATTTTTTTCAAAAATACAGACAATTTTACCAATGTTTTTAATATTTTTATTTAACGGCCATTCAGTAGAGGGTAGAATTGTATCTGAACATTGATAATTAATTTGAATTTCAATTTACGTTAGTAGTTTATTTTATTAAAAATAACTAAGTATTAATAATTAATAACGAACAACTGTGTCTAATATTTTTATAAACTCCTGAATACTTTAATTATAGATACTCACATTAATGACGATTTTTTTTTAATTTTTACTCACACAAATAAATAATAAATAATTAAATATACAACTTGCTTTTATATCTAAACCGAAATCTTGATCCATTTATGATTGCTAATATGTTATACAACTAAATTAAAATTATAACATTATTATTTAAATGGAAGAATTTTTTATCTTCACTCAGAACAAATATAATTTAGTGTCCCATGATGTTTTGATTTGTTTAATCATATTTAGATTATGATGAAAATAATTTTATAGTGACGACAAAAAATATAGTTTCAAAAGTATGGTAATTTAAATTTTGATAATTTTACAATATTTTTATAAATAACCAATAATTTTGTGATTGTGGTTTTGTTCATATTGTGGAATGGGTTTTACGAAATTTAACAGCATACATGTATGTGGGTTTTTAAATTCGATACCATTTTCCAATTGTTTCATTGTTTCATTTATTTCCTTATACAGACATTGGTGTGACTTGGGCTCAGATAATGTGATCACAATTTGGCCCTCGTTCCAGTATCACCAAAATTGTAAAACACATAATTGTATTTTAAAGCACTCTCCACTCTGCTAATGATTATTATCAATAGATTATTATTAATGGTAATCAGTAAAAAACGACAAGGGTAAAAAACGACACGAGTAAAAAACGACACGGAAATAAACGACATGGAAAAAAACGACACTAAAGAATAATAATTATAACCTAATTTAATAATTGGTCATGATAGGTATGTATATGTTTGAGTAGGTATAGATGAGGGAATAGGCCTAACTTGAAATATTTATTTGGAGTCGAGAGTAACCCTCCCCTAGATTCCATTAAATGTTAACTACACTAAACCGTAGAACTCAATAAAATTAAATGTAACTTAATTTAAATAAAAATAAAAATAATACAAATAATTTTAAAAATTTATTCACAAATTATTAAGAGGGCATTAATAAGATTGTCCTTTCAAGTTTACGGGGGGGGGGGAGCAGCTACTTCTTCTCGCTCTCAGTTTGCGCTTACGAACCGAATCCTGGGCAGCGGCGTCATTTCAATTTTTTCATAGAGTGGTGCAAAGATTGTGTTGATCGGCCCAACATAATAAAATTACTTCCTTCATCAACTTTTTTCTTTCAATCATATAGCAAAGTTACTTCTTTAAAACGTAAATAAGCAAAAAAATAAAAAAGTTCTTCACATTCCTCGCAAGGTGCCCTTGTCGGCCCTTTCTTAATATTACCGATAGGTTTTAAAAAATCGATCGGCCCCACATAAATCTTAGGGTGAGACAAATGCCCCATCCTACCCCCCCCCCCAAATGACATCCTTTGTCCTGGAGTAATCATTGTTATAAATTTTTACATTTTTTTATTATAATTATTTTATTTTCATTTATAATACTTACAAGACATATAATTAAAATTATTATTATTATAACTACATTGAATTATCTATTTCTTCCTTGTGATTTTACTAATAATACCTGCAGTGTTGAAAATCGCCTACGTAAAAATTTTGATATTATCATGATTTAAAAAAAGAGGTTAAAATAATGAAATTTTCTAGTATAGTCCACATGAAATAAGACATATTTTATCTACCTATGTGTTTAAAATTTTAAATGTTGTCGTTTTTTTCCATGTCATTTATTTCCGTGTCGTTTTTTACTCGTGTCGTTTTTTCCCCTTGTCGTTTATTACCATGTCGTTTTTTACTTGACGTTTTTTCCTAGATTCGATATTTAACTGACGCTTAAATTTTAATCGCATAAATGAAATGTAAGTAAGTACTTCATATTTCATAGTTAGGTATTATCTAAACATCGATTAATTGTTACTTCCAATTGTATCAATAATATTTGCATTATCTGTTTTAACAATTATTTTACATTATTAACCATTAAAATATTAAAATATCTTCAATATTGATAATGAATCTATATATATATATATTATCTATATAATATGTGTCCTATAGCTATGTACTACATAAGCCATTTCAAGTAGCTCGTAAGGAACTGATTATGCATGTAGACGTAGAGGTATGATATAAAAAAACGATGATATATAAAATGTATAAATACGTCATACCCTATGAAAATGAACAATTTATACACATATTTTTCTAGGAATGACTACGAAGAAATAATCTGTATTTTACACTTCGTTTTAGTTTTATGTTTCTAAATATAAGTTTGGATAACTTATATCACTATTATGTTCGTCCATAGTTATATTATACAGTTACGAGGTACATTGTTAATTTGGTTAGTAGGGAGATAAATATTATTTATTTTATTTTATAATGTTTTTATTACATGGTTGATTTAAAAATCTATTGTATTTACAGTTTTACACTGTATTATGCTCGGTAACTAGGGAGATAGAAAGCTCGGTTAATCTAGAACGCTTGGAAGAGTGTATTTTTCCAACATTCGTCCATTTGTCTTTAAAATTCGTTGCTGTGGTTACCAATATAAATGTTTAAAAATGTTCTCGTTTTGTTAGTTTCACGTTAATATATAATAAATAATTATTCTAAAATTATGGTTTTATTGTATATGTTTGTGTTTAAAATACGTTTATAAATCGGGAATTTAGATTGCTCTAAAACTGGGCTTTCCGAACTTGTTTCTTTACGAGTTTATTGAAAACTGACCTCCTTTGAATACCTCCTTGATCACATATTCTATCAAAAAATAAGTAAAAATATAGCGATTAAATTAAGTCATATCTGTTAGACAAGTTGTTTACGGAAAAAGAAAAAGTAATTATATATAAAGAAACATTATTGTAAAACCAATAGCTTCCTCAACCCACTAGAACTAGTAGAACTAGAATTATTTTATAGGTAGTCTATAATATTTATTTATGACTTATTTTTTTTATTTAAAGTGTAAGTCTTATTATTTTATTACATATATTTTCAAAACCTTTTGTACACTAGATGTGATATGAGAAAACCCGTATACAATAAAAATCTATTCTTATATAAATATATAGTAACCAAGTGAATTCATAAGTATCAATGATTTTTTTTGGTTAGTAAACCTTAAATATTACTGTGTCATATTAATTAACGGTTTTATATCAAAAAATTCCTTTTTTATATATGTATGTATATTATTATATAATATAATATATATAATATATATATATATTTATAGAACAACGTGTTATATAATCACAAATAATTTATCATCATATATTTTCAAGCTAATTATTTTCCCAACATACTTTAAAATATTATTTATGTATGATAAACGTATTTTAGCGATGTTTAATAAAACCGTGAAAACTGGTTTATTGAGTTTTGACATTTTTTAGTAGATATCCCCGAATGAAATATGTTAATTCTAGTTTAAATATTTTATGTATCTACTTAATTTATATTTATTTAATATATGGCAATAATAATATTTTAACACAATATACCTAAATAAAATAGTATAATACTTTTATTTTTATTTTATTTTCGATTTTATGTAGGTATTTACAGTGATTTTTATTTTAATTCAAAAGTCAAACTTTTTACTTAAACACGTTCAATAATATTTACCTATATGGTTATTTTATAGATTATAAATCAAACACGGATGACGAATTGTATATTTTAATTTAATGTCACAATATTATATTAAATGAAGATAATAATAAATGATTGCAGTTTACAAAGTAATAGTGCAATAGTGTCTTAAAATGTTTGGTTATGAGCAAATTATACAATTTAATAAGGTTAATTCTTATATAAGTTTAAATTTCTGACGAATCTTATTGTAAGTAGATACCTATGTAGAATATAGATATAGTATAATTAACACTGATAACAGTTAACAAATTTTAAAACAATATAATTTGAGCGTTTGTAAATACTATTTTTATAGTTGATATTAGAAGAAGTGCTCCGATTATTATATGCAGTAACATTTTCCGGAAGCAAATTGCATCTAGTTGAGAGTGTTGGATAGTATAACTTAACTAAAGTTACAAGTTACTGTAACACAAATACTTTTTTGTATAACGCAGTAGTAATTACGTTACTAATTATTTTAAGTAACACAAATGTAATTCAGTTACTATTAAAAGAAATTTTCACAAAGTCATGTGATATTTTTGACGTCACAAATTTTTCACAATATTAATATAAATTATAGAAGACCAAGAAAACTAATGTAGACAAATATATTGTTAAATCTAAATAACACGTGATTATTTTTAAATTAGGCATCCCATATCTTGTAAAAAATATATAGTTGTAATTTCATCCGTATATCTCGTGTGAGAATGTATAGTTAATATTAATCACTGGTGTTTATTTTAAAATCGAAGGTACGAAAATATATAACGAGATTTACTGTTTTATACTATATAGGTACATCTAATTTTATATTAATACAAATTTGCATCATTTTATAAAAAAATTACTTGAGATAAATCCTAGTATTATTTATGAATACTAATTGAATGTAACTATTAAGGTTTTTCTAAGCTAAATTATATTATAGGAAAAACTTAATGCAATCTATAAATTTATCCAAATATATTTTATTATAATTAATTATAATATGTCTATGATTTAGACCACGGCTTTAGATAGAATGGTTACACAACAATGTGTGATAATATATCCTTCGTAGATTCTTCCCAAAACCACCAAAAACTCACGTGACTGCAACGCTAACTATTTTGTAATATAGTGTCACAGGAAATAAAAGCCTATAGTAATGTAATAATCTGCCATGAGAGCGCTAGTATGACGTAAGAAAACAGATATCTTCAGAGAACTTTTTTGTCCGGATTTCACCGTAAGTTAACATAGGCCGTTGTGTAACCATTATATCTAAAGCCGTGATTTAGATGTTCCTCAAATTTAATAACTATTATCTAAGCTTAAATTTTATGAAAAAAAGTAACTTCATTACTTTTGAAATAATTCAATAAAGTAATTTGACAAAAATTATTTCAAGTAATTTGAAAGTAATTGTAACTTCTAATGAAATTTAATTACTTTATAAAAGTAATTTACCCAACACTGCTATTATTAGAAAGGTCATTTTTCAATTTATTTTTTTTCGATAACAAAAAAAATAAATAAAAAACTTCTAAATAATTAAAGAAAAACAATTCAAGCATGATTTTATTAAAATCGGATGTGGTATTTTTATTGTAATTCCGTAAATAATAGACATAAAATGTATTTAAATATAATATTAATATTTCAATTTTTCGAAAATATATATTATAATGGTATAAAATGGGTTTGAAAATTGGAAAAAAATGAGTTTATTGACTTGAAATTTTCACCAAAAACGTATATAAATACAAAATCTACAGCAATTTTAATTTTTAGTATTAAATTTAGAATTGTTTTTCATAAAAGGGTTAATTTGAGTTATCGACAAAAATAGTCATGTCGGTGATTTATCATTGCTTTCGAATTCAATATATCCATCACCAGTATCCTACCCAACGATTGAATTAATTGCACTCACTACTGACCGCCTTTTTTTTCTTTGTGTTTGACATTATATACTTACAGTTCCTTTCATGAATAATGACACTTCTAAACTATGAGTTTATTTTCACCAGAATATCATGATAATAATATCAATTAACCACCAAATTCTATCGAGATAAAAGCAGTATATATAGGTACTAGAGCATAAATATGATTATACAATGGGTTTACTCTTATCCGTATCCATAACCTACTTACAATAAATTAATTTGTATTTTAAATTATAGTTAATTAAATCCTTTATTCTATTTAGAGAAAATTCAAATTGTATCTTAAAAATAGCGTATGGAATCGCATGTTAACAGCATTGAGACTCTGCTCTACTATATTCTACAATTATTTTACAATTCTACAAAATATTTTTATCAGGTGACAATAAGGTCACATATCTGTTGCATCTTTACATTCACGTAAGGAAAAGTATAAAATGTCAAACAAAATAAAAATACATATTTTGAGTATACATTGTCTTCAAAATGTCATATTTTTAATGAAAATAATCAAATATAGGTTTTATTTATATTCAATTTTGATAGTTATAATTTTTAGTTTATACGTTTTATTATTATTCCTTCGAGGATGCAAATTATGTATTATATTTTATTGTCATTTTTTGAATTTATGTTATATTTAGAAATAATGGAAATTGGTATTTACATAATATGCCTGTGGTGCAGTTTCACTGCAACGTCGACATTTCAAATCGAATCTCAACCACCAAAATGGACTAATCAAATATCTAATGAAAACTTGACGGACATACCAAAATTTGTCATACAATTACAGGACAGTTTATTTTATCCTGTGAGGAGGGTTTTGCAAATTATGTTTAGAGGACAATATCAAATAGATAAATATCGAATGTTACAGGTTTGTATAAAACATATTTTCGTTTTAAACTTTCCAAATATGACGTATTTGATTTTGTTGTAATTTTTAGAAAACCCAAAGTCAAGTTCTGAAGTCGACCAAGTTCGTTTGTGATACTAATGGTACTCGATCCTTAACAAGACCGACGAGTGTACATAAATTAAGACCGGGTGATATAGATGTGATTGGAAGTATTGGGGATTCATTAACAGTCGGCACTGGTAGTTTTTCGTTAATATTACCACAATTAGTAGTTGATCACCGCGGAACATCATTTTCAGCTGGTATGATATTTGACTAAATCTATATTAACATATTAACAAATTTGGTTTTAGAGTAAAATATGAATATTCCTATATATGTGTCAGATCAGGTTAGGCAGATCTAGCACCCTTGAAAAGTCAGTTATTACATAACTACTAATTTATATTATTAAATACTTTTGAAAAAAACAAAAACGGACATGGAATGTGGCAAGTAATTTTGTAAATTTTGTATTGATAGAACACAATTGTTTTGAAGATGAGTTTCCAACGATAAAGGTAGATTTTAAAAACAAATTTAATTTTATACTTTAATCAATTAAGTTCAAGGTCGATCTATTTGGCCATTTTCTAAAGAGTATTTTATAAGTAATTTATCGTTCTTGATAGATTACACGGTATAGCTGTGTGTGAGGTAAATGAAGTATGTGCAATCCCGTACTTTCTACCTTTAAATTGCCCATTAAAGTACTACAGTGCAGTGTGCACAACTAACTGTCAGGGAGGTAAATATAGGATGGCTATCTAGTTTATTTTCGTGTTGGAAGATTCAAAATTGTGAACAAAATCGTTTGAGTTAGGCTGATTCAATTTCAAATTGGTAAAAATCTCAAAATTCCTTAACATATTATTCTATATAAAATGATTGAGGCATTTTTGGAGCTATAGATTTATATAAACAAATAAATAAAAAAATATCGACCTTTTTTACATTTAAAAAAAAAATGTTTTTCTATTATTTCAATTTAAAATATGTTATGAAATATGTACAATTTTAAGGATTTAGAATAAAATCAAATCAATTGGTATTATTTTAACATCTGTTTTGATTCTTATCTAACTATAATAGTTATAGATGATTAGAGGATTAGAACTACCAACTAATATAAAACGTATATCTAAATTATTACTTTACTAAATATAAAAAATATATTAAGTTTATATTTTATTTATATTTTATTTACACTTTAGAATAAATAAATATTATAAATTATAATAAGTAAATATTTGAGAATTTATTCCTCCCCCTCAACCAAATAAAACCTATTATGGTTCGTCCATTTATCACCACGTCTGTTTATTAACAAACAAAAAATTTATAATCTGCGATTTTCTCTAAAAATGTTTTAATATAATTTATTATGACGTATAATATTTACATATAAAATTAAAATATATTATTTATATTATGTACAATAATAGTGCATATAAATAGACTGTATGTATACATTATTCTGTTTTAATTTTTTTATTCCTAACAAAATGATTTTGGTAAAAAAAAAAGGGTTGTCGTAGAAAAATGCAGATTTTTAAATAATACATTATAGTTTTGTTATAATTTGGTAAAGTACAGCTATAAGGAAACATATTTTCTACCAATAGTATTATCTATCTACATCGTATACACAATATATTCTGCATATAATTTGTAAAGTATAGATTTGTTTGCATATTTGTCCGAACATAATAGAAATCCGTATTGATCAACCGAATAATACTAAAATTTTGCATACATCTTCTTCGTTCTCCTTATCTAATGTAATAATATTTAAAAAAAAATTCGTCACCTTGAAAAGAACTGATCAGTAAAAAATGTTTTTACGCAGGAAAATGAGTAGAATTTTTTTGACTTGAAAATTTAAGAATAAAAATTACCAACTTAAAGATCACTTATAACTTGTAAACAGTATTGAATTGAATTTACACTTAAAGACACTATTAGGAAAATCAAAAAAAGATCTTTCTAAAGTACTAACTAGAAGGATTCACCTAACCGCGGGTTGAGAATAAGAAGCTTCTATATCTCGGTATTTTTAAACTGTTCAGGAGAGAACTATTACATTTTTCTAATTTCTATCTTATTGATTATAAACATTTTGGTTTTCTATAACTAATTCAATAATACGAATTAGTTTATTATAATTTCAAAATGTAATCTATACCTATACAAATTTTAAAAATTGAGTAGGTATAAAATAGTACCAAAATTGATCATTTAGAAGTTTTTTTACTCCGAGTTCGCGTAGTGTAATAATACATCATTATCAAGCAATTATATGTATATAATAAAATGTTTGAAATAAATTATAAATCATTTTTATAATAAGTTAGAATAGAGGGAAAATATCAGTAAGCAAATTGTCATGTCACGACATTGTAAAAATCATAATTATGCGTCTGTGATCTCAATTTCTAAAAATTGACATATATTTTTAAAATATTAAAACGATATTAACAAACATGGAAATTATAATTATAATTTATAATAAAACTATTCAAATAATATCAATGATGCTTTTAGGTGGACAAGGTACATGGAAAGAGTATTTGACTTTACCGAACATTATTAAATTATTCAATCCAAAGTTGATCGGTTACGCATACGGTGATTCACTAGCCGAAGAGAAATTCTCTCAATTCAATGTGGCCGAAGTCGGTGCTCTTAGTAGAGACGTGCCATTTATGACGAAAGAATTGGTGAAAAGGATTAAAATAGATAAAAGAGTTAATATAAACGAAGACTGGAAGGTAAAAAATTATAACTATATATTTTCATGGACGAATATATAATAATACGCTAACATATAAAATATATTTGTTTAAATGTTTGACAACAGTTAATAACAATAATGATGAGTTCAAATACATTTTGTCATGAACTATGTTATGGAGATCATACAGAATTTGCTGAAAAACATCGAGAAGAAATTATGAGCTCATTGTTATACATTAAAAATAATCTTCCGCGGACTATAATTAACTTAATAGTATCTCCAAGTAAGTAATTAAAAAAATTTATGAAACGTTAATTTACACAATAGATATTACGCATAAACGTTAATAGGTGGGGTCTTAGTAAAGCAGAGTCCTACTTGAGATATCTCAAACCCTATATAAGATATTTTATATTATTATATTAGATTTAATATCGTATAGATAAAAAAAAAATATGTATACTCTATTTCACGAGTGATGATCCGTACAAAACTCGTCCATCGCCGCGCATCCCCCACTTAACTACACTGGTTATCGTACGCTATATGAAAACAGGTGTGACACCTGCTTTTTATTTTGATATCACTTACTATAATATGCCCGCCATATAAACATTGATAACAACAATTTTGAAATGTACTTCTGTTTACATTATTGTTTACATTGAAATTTGAGTGTATATTTTTTACAATTTTGACTTGTGTATATTTTTTTAAATTATTTTTACCAAAATGGAAAATGATTTAAATGTTCCAAATGTACGTGGCACTTCACCAATCAAGAGAAATTCTAATGGAAAGGTAAGTAAATTTTATTTATTTATTTAAAGATTTGAATTGTATGCACAAAATCTTTCAGAATACATAGGTATAATAGGTAAATAAAAACAAACAAATATTTTAAATTTTTTCACATTTCATTATTATTTATTATTTTAATACATTATAAAAAACAAAAATTGATAATGCATATTTCCATTCATACACATTTATTAAATTAATACAAAAATAATACATTTTAGTTATTTACATAAAATATATAGTAATTTATTGAATTTTGTTTTACAGATTGTAGGCCCGGGACAAAGAAAAATGATTGTTTGTTTATACAAAAACAAATGTACTCAATTTCCTAATATAAAATATGAAGATGTCATTTATACTCTTTCCAAAGAATGTGGTATAGGACAAAGGACTATTAAAAACACAATAGCTGAATATAAGAGAAGTGGGACGGTATCATCACCAAAAAACATAAAAAAACGGTTGTCATTAATTGAAAAAGTAGATGACTTTGACAAAAATGCCATTCGTCAATTAATTCATGGATTTTGGCTAAGACGGGAAATTCCTACATTGAATAGGATACAAAAGGCTGTGGAAGATAATCCAGATTTACCAACTTTGTCAAGGTCATCTATATATAGACTTTTAAAAGATCTTGATTTTATCTACACTAAACGCAGCCGAAATAGTGCGTTAACAGAACGGGATGATCTGATTTTATGGCGAAGAAATTATTTAGAGGCGTTGGAGCGATACCGAGCAGAAGGTCGGCATATTTACTACCTAGATGAGACTTGGGTCAATGCTGGTGAGTGTACGCCGAAAGTATGGATAGATACAACGGTTGTATCTCGCAGAGACGCTTTCCAAAAAGGCTTATCCACAGGCCCAAGGAATCCATCAGGTAGAGCTAAACGTTTAATTGTCGTTCATATCGGTTCATCTAATGGTTTTGTCCCCGGAGGTCTTCTGTGCTTCGAATCTAAAAAAAACAGTATCGATTACCATGATGAAATGAACGGTGATACATTTCATAAATGGTTTGGTGATATTTTACCTCTTTTGGAAGATTCTGCTGTGATCGTAATGGACAACGCTTCTTACCATTCAG
>JAIPRL010003520.1:0-13516 GCA_025469235.1 Pemphigus obesinymphae
ATTTCAAGATTATAAAGTCATTATTTTCGAAATTACGACGAAATTAAAATTCTCGATTTTACAAAATCGTATTTTTCGTAATTTTTTGGTAGTTTTTGCTTACGCATTAAAAAACTATTATGAAAATTGAAAAATGACCTCTCAAAAGTACCAACTAGATGCAATTTGCTACCGGAAACCGGGTATGAGTGTAAAGATCGGAGCACTCCTTCTGGTAGAAAAAGTGTTTACAGAAAAATAAAAAAAAATAAAATAAAAAAAATAAACATCATTGTAAAACCATAAGCTTCCTCGTTACGCTCAGAATCTAAAAAAAACCTATACACTTATATTGTTATATAGTTATACGAAGTATTAAAAAATGTAATATATAGAAAATTAGAATAAAATTCAAAATGTCGTTCACTCAAAATGTCGCATACTCAAAATATACCATATTTTTCGGCTTATTATATATTGTAAGTAGTAAACATTTTTGGTGTAAAAATATTACATATTTATTTCAGTGTATTAGTAAAAACTAAAATTATTAAACCGGTAATAAATAATTATGTTTTATCTTCTAAATTTAGCACATTTCTTGACATTTATTTATTTATTTTTATTTATTATGTAGGACAAATTTTTTTTTGTTTTAAATTTCCATTTTAAAACTACATTTACGTTCAATACCAGAAAGTATAAAAATGTTTACATTATTAACACATAATAAAATTTTGTAATATGGAATGGAAAATAATATTCTATAAATCATAACGTAAATAAATACCTATATAGTTTAACCATGTAGGTTATTTTGAATGGGGATGTTTGGGGAATGAAATATTTTGAATTTTGAAACGTACGGGATATTATAAGCCGGGTATACCTGCATATTATAATAAAATAAATAAATATTTTTTAAATGTAGGTATCTATAATTTCTTTATTGCCTGTATCTTCCACCTTTACACTTAAAAAGCTAGCTTTTCCACAACAATTTACAATGGTTTGTGATATTATGGGGTCTAACTAATTTTGGACATTCAATTTGCTCGTAAAATATCAATCTGACAACCATTCGATAAGCAGGTTTTATTGGTAATGTTATAAATAAAATTTAAACTTCCGAGTAAAACAATTTTTTTGCATTGTTTAAATAGAAAATTCTAGAGACCCGGGAAAAAGTTTGAGGTATCAATAATTTCAAGTTAACCACGTTCGACCATACCTATATTAAATATTATTATGAACGAAGACAAAAATGTATGACTGAAACATGAGTTGGTCGATTGTTTTGAATATAGTTTATATATTTAATGAAGAAACAAGAATTTTAATTTTGCTTTACAAAATTCAATAAGAAGTGCAGGTATAGTGTATTTCTATAAAAATAATTATTTAAATATGTACTTATATTAACTACTAATATTTTATTATTAGATATTTTCAAACAATTATTACTATTATACGAGGCATATTTGAAAAGTAACGGCCGTTTTATCATAAAAAAACATTATAATCATAAGAAACAAGTTTTATTAGCACATTTAGTTTTTTACAAACCTACTTCACTTTTCCACATAATTGCCATTCATTTCTAAGCTTTTTTCATACCGCTGCACCAGCTTTTTTAACACCTTAGCATAGGATCTCCCTGTCTGAGAGTTGAACCAGTTGATAACTGCATTCTTGAGTTTCTTGTCATTTTTAAAACGTCCACCGAGCCATTGTTTGAAGTGCAATAAAAGGAAATAGGTGCAAGGTCGCGACTGTACGATGGGTGGTCAAAAAGTTCCCAACGGAAATCTTAAATTTTCTCCTTGGTTTTGTAGGCGGTATGAAGATGTACAACCGTAAGGAAGGATTACGCTGAATGAGTTTCCCACGTCGTCGTATATGGATCGTATATCTCAGATTGTTGAGCGTTTCGCAATACACGTCAAATATAATTATTGTTGTCCCACATTCCATAAAATCAACCAAAAGAACACCCTTTTCGTTCCAAAAAACAGTAACCATCATTTTTTGACGTGTACGGAATTTGCTTAAACCCTGCAAATTTTCGATCATTTTTGGTAGTTATAAATATTATATATCACCTATATAGTTGGTAATCATGACTAGTTAATTTGTTATTTTCTAATTTATAGCAACTTTTCATGTAACTTCTATAAAATGTAGTTTTTCATTATGCTTTTAGAAAATCAAAAAATGATATGTATAAAGTATTAACTAGAATACATATCCTATCAAAACACCTATACCAAAAATTGTATAGGTACATACATGAAAAAAAATTACAACACATTATAAAACCAATATATTCATCGCTATTCTAAGAATCTAAAGTGGGAGAATAACAAATAAATAGGTAGTTGTTATAGTATCAATTTTTTTTTTTAATTAGGTAGCTCTTTAAAGGTTGTCATTTTTTACCAAACTTCAATCAGAATTGTTTTTAAAATGAAATGATTTTTCTTTGCATACAAATCTAAAATAATACTACATTATCTTGTCCGAGGACCTAAGGAACAATGGACAAACTTCCACTATCTGTATCTGGATAATATTTGTTAGTTAAAATTGAGAAAAAATTGATTTTTTATTAATGAATGACATTATGAACTTGAACAAAACAAATTTTAAAACAAATAAATAAACTAGTTAATATTGTAAATTAATTTTCCAAGGTATGCCTGAGTCTTTGTGTATTATTTTAAAAATATATCCAACTTTAGTAAAACGTTAGAAATATTGTACTGCCGTCGGTTACAGCAAGATACTTCAATAAAATGTATAAAAATGTCTTATTTCGGTTTTCTATTAGCTATTTTTAAATTAATATTTTTCATGGTTTAATTATAACCAATTGATCGTGATTATAACAATAGGTGTCCAATGTGCATTGTAGTTAACTTGACATACATAATATTATATATGTATGTAATTTATAAAGAAAATTTAAAAATGCACGTTTGTCGAGTGCCAAGATGGATATATCTATCTAAACCACACACTTAAAGTTTACTCATCACAAGTGTCTTTTCTGTTACTCATAGTAGTAAAACAAAAATAATAAAGCACTTGATTATCAAAAAGGAAGTTAAATGGATGGTCAATTTATCACACACAAAAAAATATGTAATTATAATATGCATATAAATTTGAGGCACAGCTAAGGAAAAATTATTATATAATGAGTAGGTACTCTGCATTCAATGAAGAGTATACAAGGTCACATTTATCTTTATAATAATCATAGCATGGTTTGACATAATAATATAAAATGTCAAATGACAACAGTTTTATTTGAAAAATGTTTAAGAATATAAACTTTTTTTTTTTTTTGAGGAATTTAAATTAAAATTTTTTTCGGAAAGTAGAGGGATCCAATCTAATGAATCCTTTTCTGAAAAGTCCCTTGAAAGGGAGATTTGGACCAAAAAAATGTTCTCATGGGTATATCTCAGCCTATTTGATAATTACAGGTTTGATTACTTCAATACTTGATATACCATATATACAAATTAAGTAAGTCTAGAAAATCCTCTCTTATAACTAAAATGGCATATAATTTATGGTAGTACTCATAAATTGTAAATATATTTTTGTACTTTTTAAACTAATGGATTTTTTTTTATTTATTGTTGTATTATAATATGATATTAGAGACTATTTAAAGGGGAAAAGAAATCTGAAATTTGTTGACCACACGAGAAGATGAAGTGGCTAAATATTATAGTAAATGGCTAAATCTACTTATGAGTAAAAATAAAAATTAATAACATGAATATCACAATTCTTTAATATTCCAGTCCTAAAATAATATTATAAATTGAAACACTTTTTATTGATAACAGTAATAAAAGGACCTTATACCCGTATTTGCTGTCTACATCATCAATCAAGTAATAATATACAAAATTTATGTTCAGCATATTTTGTATCACAAGTCACAACTTTGTCATTTTGAATATTAGAGTAAATTAACCTCTTAAATTTAAGGTGAGATCATTATCGGTATTGTAGTGTCATCCTTTTTTAGAACTTTTTATTTTGTAAAGAGATAACTATTTAAAAAAAAAAACTCATTAATTAAAATAGATTATATATTTTTTTTTAAATTAAAATTTTGGAAAAAAGACGATACTACGACATAAATAATAACCTCATTTATAAATTTACTCTTATATTAAAAATGATAAATTTGCGATACAAATGCTGAACGTAAATTTTGTATATTAACAGTTGATTAGACAGACACAAAAAATACAGTTATCACTCCTCTTAAACAATACATTGTTAATAATAAAGTTTATAAATTAGGTAGGTACAGATGGATAAATTATTTAAATATTAAAAGAGGCACTTATGTAGTAGGTATATATTTAAAAATGTATATTAATACTTGTACAAAACTATATATCAGTGTGTATAGAGTTCTTTTATTTTTTAAATACATGTAAAAATATAATTATAAAAATTATTAGCTTGAAAAAAATTAACCTATCTTAAACAAATTTTAATTCTTTAATGCTTTAGCAATTGAACATACTAGATGTAAAAGAGTGACATACTCACTACAACCTTCTTGTAGTCGATAGGCACAAATACTTATAGATTTACAAATTAATGCCTTTTGTTTGTCTTCTATATCAGTAGCGAACACTATTTTATCATGCAATTGTTCTAAAATCTGAGCTGCTGAATAGGCCTCAAAAATTAGATCTTCTACGAAATCGTCTAATTTCTGATAATCGTATGTACGACCCATGTCTACCATACGGTCTAACCAAACATCTGGTACAGTGCCAACAACTTCAAGCACATCCACTTCTTCAATACCTTCTTCTCCTTTCAATCTAGCTGTACTTTGGAGTGATGTAATTGCTCTACGCATATCTCCTCCTGAAGCGTCAACCAATCGTGCCAATACCCGTGGTGCACACTTAACTCCTTCTTCTTTGCAAATATGTTCGAGACGAACCAGCATGATGTCATGTGACAAAGGTTTGAATCTGAATTTGGAGCAACGGGATGTCAAAGGATCAATAATACAACTCACATAATTGCAAATAAGACAGAATCTAGTAGTCTTGGTCTCACGTTCAATGGTACGTCTGAGTGCTGCTTGAGCTGGTGCCGTCA
The DNA here is from genome assembly GCA_025469235.1 of Pemphigus obesinymphae. Lineage (NCBI taxonomy): Eukaryota > Metazoa > Arthropoda > Insecta > Hemiptera > Aphididae > Pemphigus > Pemphigus obesinymphae. The sequence goes on from JAIPRL010003520.1 coordinate 5,131, forward strand.
TTGAATCTGCTTCATCTAAAACGACAATTTTGAATGGTGGGCATGGTTTACCATCTGGCCGTTTGTCAGAGGCTGTAAGCTGTGCAAAAGTTTTCACTTTGTCCCGAATTACTTGAATACCACGGTCATCAGAAGCATTTAGTTCTAGCATACGATTTTTGTACATGTCTCCAAATAGTTGACGGGCAGCTGCAATTATAGTACTAGTTTTACCCGTACCTGGAGGTCCATAAAATAATAGGTGAGGCATATCAGCACCCTGTTCTAAACACTGTTTTAGAACAGCTACAATTTCTGACTGTTCAGAGACCTCGTCGACCGTACGAGGACGATATTTTTCAACCCAAGGTGTACCACTATCAAAGATTCCTCGCGATTCATTTTTACTCTTAAGACCACTACTAGTGGACTGTTGGTCTTGGTTGATTTTTCCAGTTTTTAGATAAGAATCCATAGCAGCAACAATTTGAATTCCTATAACACGACAATTAAACCATAAATGTGTTAATAGGTTTTGAATAGTTAATAATAAGCTTCTAATTCTAATAGGAATTAAGAGTACTTGGATAATAACAAATATGTTTGTACTTATAGTTTAAAACCTACACAGACGTATGCTTAAAATACTAAACTAATTAAATAGTAATCGGTTAATAAAACAGGCAACATTTAAAAAAATTCTACAATCATGGCAATAATTGACATATTAGTTACGTATAATAATTATTATAATGTGCAATGTTTAAATCTAATGATCTTATTATAATGTGCAATGTTTAAATCTAATGATCTAGGGTTCAATATTTAACCACTTTAGAAATCTTGTACATAAAATTGAATATTTTCTTTAATAACAGTAAATTTTGAACAAAGAAAGATCACAAAAATAAATATTAATAATACTTACAAATTTCCAAAATAAGTACCTAATTCAAAAAAAAATCTAAAAAAACGAAAAGATTTGATAATATATCACAAAATCGATGAATGACATTATTATTATAGATAGGTACCTATCACGGAATAATTTATTTTATTATTTTATCGGACTATCATGTATTTTACCGCCAAAATTATTCCATGTAAATTGTACGTTTTGTCATAGTTTAAGGTTATGTATTTAATAGATAGTTATCAAAAAAATTTTTTTCGGCAATTGATAAGAACTAAAAATCTGTGTAAACATTCTAAGATTTAAACATTTTAAACCTAGTAAATTTTTTAAAAATTTGAAGTCTGAAACTGTCGTTGAAATCTAACTAGTTTTTGTAAATATTGTACATTAAACATAGTACACACCGTTAAAGTAAGTAGATCTACCAAGTTATGATTTATTTTCGTTATTATTATTTTTAATGTAATAATGGTGTCATTATTTTCATGCTATTAAATTTTAGCAATACTCAATTTTCCTGTTTTTGTTCGTGTCAATGAACATTTATTGTAAAAATAACTATATTAATATCTAACTAAGTAAGTTATTTTTGTATTTAAAAGAACCATTTAGCTATATTTACTATTACCAGGCACGTCTCAACTAAAAATAAAAAATGTTACACTAAAGCTGAATATAGGGAGGGGGGTTTAACCACGCCACTTTTTTTAAAAATCCTTTGAAAAAACAAATCTAATTTTTTGATTATTGGTTAAAAATGTTTAGTGATGAATAATTGAACGGCTCTACAACAAAATCAAATTTGAGAAGGAAAGCTGTTTGAAATTAACTAAGTTCATTAACTAGGTACCTATAGTCCAGTATATCCAGTAGATGACCATGTTCCTAGCTAAATAATTACTTAGCTATTTTTTATATTGGTTAATGAAATCTTCTGTATGAAATTATTTTCATATTTAATAAATGTTTTTTATATTCTTTAATTAATATGTAATGAATAGGTACCTACATGATTGTAGTAATATTTACTTATATGATTTATTTTGAATTAATAATAATGATACAATACAAGGATCTAAAATGTACTTATTATTTAGCGATAGGTACCTACAGATTTAGCACAACTCCAGTTTCACCGTTTTCATAATTTTTCTAACGGGCTTATTGAAAAACTCTAAATATAAACAATTACCTACTAGCCTGATTAAATTTTCTACTGAATAAATGGTATACGATCAAGTCTTCCTGTGTAAAAGTTGTTAATAGAAAAATAAATATTGTAAAATCATTAGTTCTCTCGCTTCGCTTAGAATCTAAAATATTCTTTGTACATATTATTATAATAATACATTATTTTATTATAAATAAGTATATATAGTATGTAGACGAGCTAGGCACTAGCCTAGAGTGGTACTTTTATAAAAGTGATCCTTACATTTTTAGATTTTCATCAATATTTAAGAAAAATTAGCTGTTAATGTATGGATAAAAAATTTAAAGATCACTTCTATAATAGTGCCGCTCTAGGCTATTGTCTAGCTTATCTATACCTTGAACTGGCCCTTATTATAACATGTAACAATAGCTTATAATTTAATTAGTTCAATAATTTAATTTATGTATCCTTTTGGTAGGTAATATATTGTTTTTAAGAAATATGGCTGAAGAGGAATCAAAACCATCATATCCTCTGAAAGTTCTGTACTGCGGGAATTGTTCGTTGCCACCCGAATATTGTGAGTTTTCTTCTGACACAGATCGTTGTCGGGAATGGCTTGAAAAGTATCTACCTGACGAGTTTAGTAGGATTATGACATCTAGTGGGACTGCAGGTGGTGATGACTCTGATGAAAAAAAACGTCAAAAGCGTGGTGGTAAAGGTATGGTGAAGTCTAAGAAGAAAGATGATGGACCTAAACAAGTAAGTGCACTTTATACGTTTATTAATTTTAAATATTGATAATACCTATGTTCACTGGTACATTGTAAATTTTAGGTATGTTTATCCAGAGCCCCAAGGGGCAAAAAGAAATCTGTTACTGTCGTTACTGGCTTGAGCACATTCAGTATTGACTTAAAAGTTGCAGCTAAATTTTTTGGTACCAAGTTTGCTTGTGGATCAAGCGTAACAGGTGATGATGAAATTGTCATACAGGGTGATGTAAAAGATGATTTGTTTGATATTATACCTGAAAAATGGCCGGAAATTGATGAAGATTACATTGAAGACCTTGGAGATCTTAAACGGTGATCAAAATGAGAATAAAAAATTTCAAGTGTGAAATGGGATATTCAGCTATTGGATTTGCAGTTGGATCAAAGACAATACTTACTTTTTAATTTATTGTCTAATCAAAATATTTAAATTAATGAAACCAATATACTAAAGGATATTATTTTCATTTGCTTAATTGTTATTTAATCTGGTGTTTTATTAATAATTTCCTTATTTATATAAAACGAATACTGTGGTTTTTCAAACCATTAATTCTTTAGTGCAAGTTATTAAATTTTTAATAATATAAATCCTTATTTTGTAAGGTTATTAGATAGTTTTAAGACAAAAATCAATGTTATATATGTATGTATCATTCTATCTCTTAGGTTTTAGTATTTGAACTAATATTCTTACTACCTATTACATTACAGATGAACTTAATTTAACATTAATAACAAACAAGTTGTTGAAAATGTAGAAGTGTAAATTTTAAAGTTCAAATTAATATAAATTATTATGTTAGTATGTTTGTATCAAACCCAAGCCCGTCGCTAGAGTACAAGCAAGTTATGTGTTGCTTTAGGGCGGCAAAATTAAAATATGAATATCGAAATATATGACGAAAATTATCATATTTTTGTAATATAGTTGGAAAAAAAATTGATGACCTTTTTTTCTGCTTATTTACATTTTTAAATGTGGCATTTTTGCTTTAGGGCAGAAAATATTTAGTGACGGTCTATTACTATTTATAGTAAACTTTGGACTACAGAAAATATTAAATTTAATCTATTACTAAAATCTTTTACAACTTCCTCGTATTAATCATACTTGATGTAGTTAATGTAAGGTAGTATAATTGATCAAAAGAAGCAAATATATAAAATTTTACTTTTAAACAATTTTGGATATATAGACATTAGTTTTTAAATTACTCTATAAAAATTAAAAGTAGTATTAGATATTTCGATTATATTTTTGTTTTATACTTGTCACATCTCAAATAGTGATAAGATAGGAAAGCCCACTCTACAAACATGCTGAATTCTTATATATATATAAATAATATACATATTTTAAATAACAAACTTATTTAATAATTTTTTGTGGATCAGATATAAAATCAGCAGTCTGGACCGGCTAAGCTGAAAGTTAATATGCTCAAGTAAACTAACCCACAAAACCCTCCCTATAAGGAAGTTTTTTTTTTTATAAAAAACCCAGTCAAAAATTATGTAATTTAGCCCTAACCAAAAAATCAACCATTGTACATTTAGTGGCCAATCGACTGATTTTCACTATACTACAAAAATATGCGATAGGTAACTTTATGACCAATTAATACAAAATTAGTAAATTAAACCAACCTTTATACTTACGTATTGAAACCTAAAACTAATAACTAATGAAAATTGTAAATATTGATTTTAGTTAACCATGATAACCAATTTTAAGGATAGACTTGTATAAGTATAAACACTTCAAGTGTATTAGATTTTGCCGTTTCTACTTCCCTAGTAACTAAATTATTTGTTACCAACTAATTGTAAGGATTGTCTATTGTCCTAACAATATAAAAATGAAATATAGGTATAGATGATACAAAAATACAATGTTATATTTATTAATAATATATCTGGCATATTTTTTCTTTAAAGTTTATACAAGTGTTAATACTTTTCAGTACAACTATGGCGTGTTAATATTTTCTTTGCCACAAAACCCCTTTTAATCTTTGGATGACAGGTACCTCATAAAATAAATAATAATATGGAGGGGTCAGAGGTATAGGAGTGGTATTTAATAAAAAAAAAAAATCAACTACTCGTATTTAATATTCATGCTTCACTACCATTTTTATTTTACTTATCTACGGGGAATTTTGTTCTGCGTGTTTTGTAATTCAGAGAATTTTGTCTTACCACAAATTCATAGAGAGAAGGGAATTTGTTCTAGATTCATAATGTATTATATGGTTTTTATCGTTGAAGGTGATAAGACACTAAAAATATTTGGATGTAATAAGTATATGTACATAGTACATTAAAATTAAATTTAAAACAAAGGAAAATGTGGAAACTTGTCAAATGTTCAATGTCTGTATAAAATATAATAACTAATATATACATCAACAATTATATAAATATTATAAAAATAAATATAAAAAAGCCAGTCAATAGGGGATAGAAACACTTTGCTCATCAAGGTAGAATACTGGTATATCCCAAATGTATTAACTAGATAGTAGAGAAGAAAGTTGAGTAAGTAAGACTTGCTACTGTAAAATAGGTAAACATGTAACAAAAGTTGTTCATAGAAAAAACAATAAAAAAAAAAAATCATTGTAAAACCATTAGCTCCCCTCACTCAGCTTAGAATACCAGACTTTATTTCTGATGATTTTGCTTTAATTAACAAAGAAATAACTTTAGAGTATTAACTTGAAATTAATGTCATAAAAAAATTTCAAAATCTAGTTTTCCAAAATATTTATTTAATCAACATACATATTCAGACAAATTTGTTGAAAATTTTAATTTTCAATGTTAATTCCTGATATAATTAATATTGTTGAATACTTTTAAATGGCTATAAAATATAATTCTACATTCTTATAGAATATTTTATACATCCCATAAAATATAATTAAAAAAATATATACATTTTAATCTAATATACTCGTATTATATAACCACTAACATTTAAAAATTAAATAGCTTCTGTGTTAAATGATAGAAAAAAAGATACATTTTATCATTTTAAATCATTGTTCATCTTTTATTTTTTTATCTGTAAATTGTATTATAGTTGTTCTTTGGTTCTAAATATATGTATACGACCAGATGCATTTCCTCCGACATAAATAGCCTGTGTGGGATGCACTTCTATCACTGGACAATACGTCTGCATATTTGGAGATGTAAGATTATGTAATAAATTTCCATTGGAACGATAAATTTGTATCTGAAAACAAAAAAATATACGGATTTCAAGTAATTTAACATTGTATTTTAAATATGAGAATCTTGGAAATAAAACTATACCTGTATAATTTGTAAAATAAAATTATTATTTTATAGTTAAATACATTTTTAAATTTCACCAGAAATGATGGTACAAAATCATATAATTAACTGAAGATTAATATAACATTATTTTAAGGGGCCTCTAACCACCATATTTTTGGTCAAAAACTATTCATTCTAATTTCAACAGTCTGACACGATGCATACTATGATAACAATTTTGAAAAAATTTACAGAATTTTCATTACGTACTCTAGGGAATGATCAAACGACATTTTTCATTTTCATATTTTATACTATAATTAAAACCAGTTTCCAAAGTTTTCAAAATGTTGAACATAAATATCTAATTAAACAAAAACAATTTTTAAAAAGTGTTTTCATTATTTTCTTGTAAATGTTATGGACAATTCTAATGTTTCTGCAAAGTAAAATAGATGTATTCATTGTGACATTCGGATAGAATTAAAAATTTGAGTGAAAATATACAGTTTTTTGTGGTTATAAAATAGATGTCTGACATGATCTTGCAGGTCCGTGTAATGACTCCTTGTATACTTTTGATATGGGTTACCAACACTAATGATCACATACGCATCGCACAAACAAAATCATACAAAGATAGTATAATAAATTGCCTAAATAATACTCCTTAGAAAAACCATGTAGTAAAAATATATTATCAAATTAAAATATATTATAAAAATAATTTTTATATTAATAGTAGAATAATGTTTATATTTGGTTTACAATTATCATTCTACTGATTGATGTATTTATTATACATATATATACATACCCTTTTTGGAACTTCCATGGATCCTACAAAAAATGAATCATCTCTTCCTGGATTCCATTTAGCCTTAAATACAGATAGCCATCTTCCTGTATGGTTGTCATGTTCAATTTTTTTTATAGGTTCTAAAAAATATTTTTAAATTAATATTTATTTTTTTTAGTTAAATATTTAAAAATAAATGGTAATATTATAAATACATTGCATTGCTTTCATATTGGCTGTTTCTGTGACAGATTTGAAATAATTTTCAAATACTTAAAAAAAATATTTATATATTTTATTAATATAGGTATATAATGATAATAATACATAATATTTACTGACATATTTTGAACAAATTACGTTTCTGAAATATATTTAATATAATTCTATGACCAATTGACTTAAAAAATTCAAAAATATATTTTATTCAGTAGTACAACCTAGTATTTATAAATTAGAAGAAAAATTAAAATTAAACAAATTAAATATATTTTAAAAGTAATTTAAAAATAGAATTGTATCATTTTTAATTGTTGTGCAATTACAATATTTGTTAAAAGAACCACGTTTATGCATTTTTAATTTTTATCAATTTAAGAATAATGTAAAAAGATGAAATAAAAAGTAAATTATAGAAAACAAAATCCTCTAGCGACTGATAGAGCCGATTTTTGATATATACATTTTTGTACATTTTATAAGTTGTTAACAAAAAATTAATATTGTAACAGCTTATAAAACAGGTAAAAACAAATATCTGACATATCTGCTGCATCAGTCACTAGATAATGTTATGAGCTATAATTAGATTTTTGTTCGTATTACTAACATGTTTGTAAGCTGATAATGCAAGTTTTCATTAAAAAATTGTCAATGTGGTGTCCTCTAAATTGTGCTATTTATCACTATTATAATTTAATTACATCATGATTTTAAACTTTCATCTATTAAGTAAATCGTACAGCTTATCTGATATTATAATATATATATTTTCATGTACAATTTGCGAGATGTGACATTTTGTTTTTTAATAATATAATATAACATACATATAAAATGTAAAAGTATTTCAAATGAATTAGTATTCAATACCATAAAAAAGTATTTAAATACTACTCAAATACAAGAAAGAAATTTAAGTATTGAATACCTAAAAAAGTAAAATACTTTAACTCTATATATAATATATATAACTTGAGTATTAGTATAAAATATAACAATTAGTATTAGTATTAAATATGGCTAATAAAATATATGAAGTTAATACATATAGTGCTATAGTAAATATTTCGTTTATATTTCAAGTTTCTGACATTTTAATTTTCTAATTTATAATGATTCTTGATTTTTTTTTTTTTGTAGTTAGAAATATTATGTATCACCTATTTTTTTTTTTTTTTTGCTTATTTCAGGCCATTTAGACCCATCGCCGCTTCCACAATGCCCCGCCATGCCTCTCTATCCAA